>JAVXUP010000073.1:777500-907614 GCA_033070095.1 Escallonia herrerae | reverse complement strand
TGTTCATACCCTATTCTGGTCGCACCCCAGGACCCGCTAAGGGACCCACTTTGCACGACACATCACCCAGTCAGCGGTCAACTTTTCAACGCTCGAGGGCCGGTCAAAGCAACGCATGCTCAAGTCACGTGAACCATTCGTGAAGCGACTTCGGCGTGCCTTCCACCTTGGGGGTCGGCCACCCCAAGGGGTCGGCCACCCTTGGGGGTCGGCCACCCCAAGGGGTCGGCCACCCCAAGGGGTCGGCCACCCAAGGGGTCGGCCACCCTTGGGGGTCGGCCACCCCAAGGGGTCGGCCACCCTTGGGGGTCGGCCACCCCAAGGGGTCGGCCACCCTTGGGGGTCGGCCACCCCAAGGGGTCGGCCACCCTTGGGGGTCGGCCACCCTGGGGGGTCGGCCACCCCAAGGGGTCGGCCTCCCTTGGGGGTCGGCCACCTGCCTTGAATACCGACGCCGTCACCTTTGACCGTGCTCCGTTGTCACGACGACCGTCGCTCGCGGCCGCGCTCCGCCATAGTCGCGACGACCGTCACCCTCGGCTTGTGCCCTTCGTCGCGATGACCGTCGCTCGTAGTCTCGCGACCGTCACTTGTGGCCGCTCTGTCGCCATGACAACCGTCGCTCACGGTCGCGCGCCATCCACGCAACGACCCTTGTCGCTCGGGATAGGCTACTCCTCCAGAACACTATCTCCGCCAGGGTGCCTGCGTGACTGGCCTACGTGCTCTGGCACTGGGGGCTCGCGTCGGCACCCCTAAGGACTATGACCCCCGGGTCACTCCGAGATGGGAGCAGGTCTTCGGAAGGGCATCTTGCCTAGTCCACCTGGCAGCTGGGCGTCGGGTCTTCCCCACCGCTGCCAGGCCTGTGGGATTCAGTAAGGGCTTGGACTGGAGGCTGGGGCAACGGGCTACTCTGACCATGCTACCGCGGCATGATCAGTCTCCTCAGACAGGCAGAGAGATGTTGCAAGGGCAGGGCAGCACGAACTTAGGAACCGGCAGTCCAACGGAGGGTCAGTGCGTTGGCCCCCTGGCGACGTGTCGTTCCCAGGGGGTGACACATGTCAACTTATGACACATGCACATTTTTGCCTATAAATAGTGGACTTTGGAGCTTTTTCAAGGATCTTTCTCATTTGGACTTTTCACTTTCTCTCTCTAAAAAGACATTCTCTCTGGAATTCTAGTGAGAGAAATACACTTGGACTCCCGTCTACGGACCCTTGACGCTGCACCCTTGTCACGGACTGTAGACTGTCGGTCCTGTTCATCGTCACCCTGCCTGCGCAGCGCTGCCAGCCCTCACGACCTGTCTGGGGAGCCTTGCCCTCGGCCCTTACGCCGTCCTTGCTGTCTCCCGCGTTGCCTACCTGGAAGCTGACTCAGACCGCATCCTTTGTGGCACCTCCACGTATCATCGAACCATTTTCGGCATCATCATTTTGGCGACTCCGCTGGGGAGGTGAGCATCGTATTGCGGTTTGCACACCTTCCGGACTTAGGCATTATGCCTGTGCAACGGAGAGCTACTAGGGCAACCAGCCAAGGACCCAACCCCGCCATGCAAGAACACCACCTCGGTGATCAGGAAGAGACTAGCGCCACGCGGCTCCAAGACCAGCTGCCAACCACTACCCCCGACGTGCAAGTGCTCGTAAATGCAGCCATCCAGCAACTCACTCCAACCATCACCACTCTGCAAGATTCACAGACCACTCTACTAGCCGCCATTATGGAGATGCAAAAATCCATACAAGCCCTGTCCTCACAGCAGGCCGCTCCATCAATCCAGCCTTCAGGACCGGGGCCAGCTTTTGACGTCGCCCCGGCCCCAGTGTCGCGACTACCGCCGCCTTGGATATCCAGACCCTTGGCGGTAGGGCTCGCAACACCCTCGCTGCCGGTAGCCGACATATCTCCTTCTGCAGTGCCGCCCCGCAAGCTACACACGGATCTCGGGCCAGTCTTGCAGCAGATTCTCCCCGCTGTCACACCATCTCATCCGACGCCGGCAAGAAGCTCCTCCGAAACGCATGACTCCATCGAGATGGAACCTAATCCGTATCCAATTGAGCAACACCAAACCCCCGGCCAAGTGATAGACATGTCTCGCCAACCCACACTCGCCCCTGCACAGCTGCCCTTGCCAGCACCTGTACTATACCAACCCTCCCATGTCCCCGTTCATCAAGCCGTGCCATCTGGGGGCTCGGGGGCTCGCGACGCACCAGGCGGTCATCACCCCTTGACCGGCAATGAGGCACCATCCTCCAACTATGTCACTCGGTCAGATTTGGAAGCCCTTGTCCGTCGCCTGTCGAGGAATTCCGAGCCGGACTCCTCAACCCGTCTAACCGGACACGCCCCGTACGCCAATGATATCGCCATCGCACCCTACCCCCTCAAGTACAAGCAACCAAACTTTGTGCTCTTCAACGGACGTGAGGGAAACGCCCGTGAACATCTAACAAGGTTCGCAGGCTCCTTGGAGCAGTATGGTACAGGAAGCAGCTTAAAGTTGAGAGAATTCCACAAGTCCCTTACAGGCTTGGCTTACACTTGGTATCACCAGATCCCCGCAGGGACCGTCCACACCTGGAACGACATGGTCCAGCTGTTCTTAGACAAGTTTCATTACGAGACCGAGCGCGTGACTATCGTTGATATTGCTGGCATTCGCCAGAACCAGGGAGAAGACTTGAATAAATATGTGCATCGTTTTCATCTCAAGTGCCTTGAGTGCACAGATTTCAGCAAAGACGAAACGTTGGTTCCCATATGCATCAAAAATATGATTGACGTCTACCGAGTGCATATCGAGAACCTACAGTTAAGGTCATGGGGACACCTCAAGGAGACAGCCCGACGAACTTACGAGACAGTTGGTCCTGTCAAGTCATGGAAGCCTCGACCGCAAAGTACGCTGTTGGCCTCAGCAGATACACCTATCACTCAACGTAGCAACAACAGCAACAACTATGCAGGCTTCAAGCGTCAGCTTCCAGATGTGAACCAAGGCTCCGACAAGCGAAGGCAACAAAGGCCTGCACCTGACTATCCCTGTGATCTGAATACAGTGAAGGAACTCTTGGCGGAATGGGTGGCGCATGACAAAAATTTCCAACTGCCACCAATGCGGACCAATATCACAGACGAAGAAAAGGCCAGGCCCACCTACTGTCCTTTCCATCGAGCCCTTGGCCATCCGCTCAAAAATTGTAATGCACTGCGAACCATCTTTGCAAGGAAGGTAGCGTCGGGCGACCTGCAGCTACGGAAGAACAACGATGTGCGCAAAGATCCCTACCCACCGCATCGCAACAATAGGGAGCACCAGGCCCTTATGGCTGTCACTGACCATGTCGAGCCTGTAATCCACGAAGCCCCGGCAGAGCCCACACTGACCCTCGTGCCTCCTCCAGCTAAGCAGTCGATGCCTTCCTTTCGACAGATGACGAAGATCAAAAGTTTTTTTGATGAAATGGGGTTTTCACCCGCCGCCCGGACTTACCTTTCCAATTGCCTGCTCGAGGTCACCACCGGCCTCGGTCCCGAATGCTTCGCCGTCCAGGCTGAATTACGTCACATCCCCTCCACGGCCTTAGTCTTCTCGGATGAAGACTCGCCGCCGGTCGAGCATCACAATCGGCCGCTGTTTTTAGAGTGTACTGTTAATGGCACGGGCTTCCGTCGTGCCTTGGTTGATTGCGGCGCCTCGATCAACATCATACCTCTCATCACCCTGCAACAGGCCGGCATTCCCCCAAGGAAAATCATCCGTGACCCCGTCAAGATTACCGGCTTTGGACAGGGTCCTCAGTCGACCCTCGGCCATATCACTGTCGACCTCATGGTCGGAACTGTCCGTCGCGACACTACTTTTCACGTAATAGACAGCGAGTCTGCCTTTCACCTCCTGCTCGGGCGACCATGGATCCATGTCAACAAGGCCGTTCCCTCAACATACCACCAATGTGTGAAGCTGGTAGCCGGTTCTACGGGACATGAGGTAGCAATGACAATCCCTGCAACCAAAGCCCCCTTTGAATGCGCCGAGTCTTATTTCGCCGAGGCCTCCTTCTTCACTAATTTCGCCGAGGATGGTGAGAATGCTACTCATATACATTCTACCAGGCTGCCGACCTGGGATGAGCTGTGCGGGGACAAGCTTCCCAAGGCCAAAACCGAGAGAAGTAACAAGAATAATGGGTCAACCCCACCGCTTCCGCCTGCTGCCACGACCAATTCCCCCCTTCTTCCCCCAAGTCCAAGAAGCAAAAGGCTGAGCCGGCCTTTCGACGTATCGTCAAGGACGGCAAAATCATCTATCAATTATGACGGTATGCAGGGGCTCCAGGCGGTCCCTCATCAGACCCCCTCGACCCCGACCCCCTTGGAGAGACTGAATGGTGCCGCACGGCCGAGCATTGCCAGCCAGATCCTGACCTCACCCCCGGCGCGGCACCACCTTGCTATGAGGACGGCCCTCGACCACAGGCTGAAGATATTGAAGAAATCAACCTGGCCGACCCGGGCGAAGAACCGCGGCACACCTACATTGGCACAAAACTCGCCCCCGGCCGAAGAGAGGAATTGGTTTCCCTCCTGCACGAGTATCGTGATGTCTTGGCATGGAGCTACAATGAGATGCCCGGACTGGATCCTGCCTTAGTCACACACCATCTCAACATTGCTACCGGATCCGTCCCTAGCCGACAACACCCGCGGACATTCCGCCCCGAGCTCGAATTGAAAATCAAGCAAGAGATTGAACGCCTCCTGCAGGCAGGCTTCATCGAACCTATCACTCACCCTATTTGGCTGGCTAATGTCGTCCCTGTACAAAAGAAAAATGGCCAAGTCCGCGTCTGTATTGACTTTCGGGACTTGAATAAGGCATGCCCCAAGGACGAGTTTCCACTACCCAATATCGACATGCTTACGGAGGCCGCCGCCGGATATGAAACTTTATCTTTCATGGATGGGTTCGCAGGTTATAATCAGATTCGCATGAACCCCGACGACAGCGCCAAGACAGCCTTCCGCACTCCTATGGGTAATTTTTGTTGGAAAGTTATGCCTTTCGGCCTCAAGAATGCGGGTGCTACGTATCAAAGGGCTATGACAGCAATATTCCATGACATGATACACCGTACTGTGGAAGACTATGTCGACGATCTTATTATCAAATCCAGAAAGGAAAGTGATCACCTCACCGACCTTCAAGCGGTCTTTGATCGTTGCCGCCAGTATAACATGCGGATGAATCCATTGAAATGTGCCTTCGGCGTCTCCTCCGGCAAGTTCCTCGGCTTCTTGGTCAGTCGACAGGGCATCGACGTTGACCCCTCGAAAGCAGCCTCCATCCAAGAAATGCCCGCCCCCAAGAACACAAAGCAACTGAAGAGCTTCCTCGGCAAGGTCTCTTACCTCCGACGCTTCATACCCGCGCTGGCCGAGCTCATTACGCCATTTCAACACTTGACGCGTAAAAGCGCACCATGGAATTGGGGCGCGCCCCAACGGCAAGCATTTGAACGGATTAAGGCGGTCCTCATGTCACCGCAAACCATGGTCGTACCACAACGGGGCATCCCACTCCTACTCTACCTGACTTCCACACCCAGATCCATCGGGGCTTTGCTTGCCCAAGAAGTCGAAGGTGTCGAGCGTCCTGTTTATTACCTCAGTAGAGTGATCAGAGGGCCCGAAGCCAACTACTCCGAGCTCGAGAAACACTGTCTAGCCTTGGTGTACGCCTCACAGAAGTTCAGACATTACTTTCTGGCGCACCAGATCACACTCGTCACCAAGGCTGACCCACTCCGTTACATGCTTACGCGTCCCGCCCTGTCTGGTCGACTCACCCGGTGGTTGCTGCTATTGGCCGAATTCGGTTTATCTATCAAGAATCCTACAGCTCTGCGGAGCCAAGCACTTGCAGACCTCCTGGCCTTCTTCCCACGCCAACAATGTGAACCGATATCGGATCAACTGCCTGGGGAGGAGACAGCCCTGATCACCGACATCGATGAACTGTGGACGCTTGAATTCGACGGCTCTGCCACTAGCAAAGGTCCCAATGGCACACCCCTCCGGCAAGGGGGTGCCGGCATAGTCCTCCGGGCACCAGACGGTGTTACCACTTCATTATCTTTCAAACTTGCATTCCCGGTGTCTAACAACGAAGCTGAATACGAGGCACTTGTCATTGGCCTCATGATCGCCGTCAGTATGGGGGCTAAGGCGCTGTGTGTGAAAGGAGATTCAAATTTGGTCATGAAGCAGGCGGACGGGGAGTTCGCGGTCAAAGAACCAGCCTTGGCACCTTATCGTGCCTTGGTGCAACACTTGGAAGGAAGACTCGGTCATGTCCAGTATGAACATCACAATAGGTGCCACAACAGACATGCGGACAGCTTGGCCACGATCGCGTCAAAGATAGAGGTCGATGGTGAACAACGGATGCTAACCATCGTCAAGAGAATGGAACCATGCACAGCACTGAACCTAGTCCCGAGGGACGTTACTGCGGACGATTGGAGGCAACCTATTATCGACAAACTTAAAGCGCCATCTCTTGCTCATGCCTCCACCCTTACAGACTTTTCAATGATGGGAGATGTCTTATACAGGCGGTGTCCCGGAGGCACTCTAGCCAGATGTTTGGCACCGGAAGAGGCAAAGCACAAATTACAGCTCGGCCACCAGAAGTGTTGTGGCCTCGACGGTCCCCCTCTGTATCGTCGCCTCCAGCGTATGGGCCTATATTGGCCATCCATGGCCAAGGACGCCTCGGATATACAAAAAGATTGTCCCGAGTGCTTGTATGCACCCGACGGGCAGAAGCTCTTGTCATTGACATCGAAGGTGACTGGCGCCAGCCTTTCATCCAGTATTTATCCCACGGGATTCTACCACCTGACCGCGGCTCAGCACGATCCATCAAGCGCAAGGCAGTCAAGTATTTTGTGACGGAAGGCGAGTTGTTTCGCAAGGGATTTTCGGGACGCACCCTGCGATGCTTGCAGGGTGCCCAAGTGGTCAAGGTCATTAACGAAGTACACAATGGTGATTGTGGTGAACATCAAGGCTCCCAGAAGCTGTATGCAGAATTACTAAGATTGGGGTATTATTGGCCGACTATGGAATCCGACTCCATCTCGCATGTCCGACGCTGCCAACCCTGCCAGCGGCACGCCGACAGGATACACACGCCAGCATCCGACTTGCACATGATCTCAGCCCCGTGGCCATTTCATTCTTGGGCCCTCGACCTCATCGGCCCCATCCACCCGCCGTCCAGACGCCATTCATGGATCATGGTTGCTACTGAACGCTTCACGAAGTGGGTTGAAGCCGTACCTCTGCGGAGAGCCACGGGAGGTGCCGTTTCTAACTTCTTACGTGACGTCATCTGTCGTTTCGGCATCCCTCGGTGTATTATATCTGACAATGGCACCCCATTCATTAACCGAGAGGTTCGAGCTCTCATGGAAGGGTACAACATCAGCCATGCTACATCAACTCCCTATTACCCGCAAGGTAATGGTCAAGCTGAAGCTTCCAACAAGACTTTGCTACGAGTATTATCGCGAATGGTGCATGACGCCGACCGGTCGTGGTCCGAACAACTGAATCTGGCACTCTGGGCCTACAGAACATCCCTGCACACAGCGACAAAGGCCACGCCCTTCTCTCTCGTCTACGGGGACGAGTGCGTGGTACCTGCCGAGATCGCAGAACCATCGGCTCGACTTTCCCTAAGCAGCGGTCTCGGAAATGAAGCAGCCCGGCTGGCGGCACTTGACGGCCTCGACGAACGACGAGCCACGGCCCTGCGCCGCATGAAGAAGTATCATGAGCAGCTCACGAAAGCTTATGGGAAGACCGTCAAGCCACGTTCATTTATCGAGGGTGACCTTGTTCTTCAAGCCGCCAAGCATGTGCGGGCCAACATGTCAGCTCCTAAATTCACGCCAAACTGGGAGGGCCCTTTCACGGTGCACGAGGCCCGCACTAATGGCTCGTACCTCCTGCTCAACCACGACGACGGTCAGGTCTCGGCCCCCATCAACGGCCGCTACCTGAAGAAGTATTATGTTTAGTCACGACAATATTCCCCCAGCCCTATCCGCCCGCGTCATAGTACGCGCTCTCGTAGCATTTTTGTACATGCGACATTGCTTGCAGACTTGTATTTTTTTGTTGATCTGTGTAGCGTTCTACACTACTCATGTAATGGTGTTTTGTACCACGTCCTATCAATACAAAGTCATGCTGTTACCTCAGCTTCTGCCTAGCTGACACTCATTCTCAACCTATGCTTCCTAAGTCACTTTCTACGGGCGGGAATGGGAGAGCATTCACAGGTGACCAAAACGCGCAAGACATTCAAAAAAAAAAGAAGAGAGAAGAAAGAAGAGAGCAACCGAACATAACATACAATAAGCCAAGACCATCGAAAATATGTACATATACATCAAACGTTTACTAGCCGTCATTAAGCGCTACAACTACAGCAAAGTAACATACAAGCTAAGAAAGTCTAGACAACAGCGATGCAACTGGGTGGGAGCTGAATGCCTGAAGTGCCTCCCGCTCTGCTTGTACCTCTGACCATCCAGCATCAAGCTCGGCCTGTCGCCCCAACCGCTCTGACTCTCGCCCGTCCACCTCACCTCGCCGCCTCTGTAGATCGGACAACTGCCTCTGCAAATCGACGAGCTGTCTCTCTATCTCTGCTACCTGCATGTCAATCCCGGCCAACTCTGCGGTAATCTCTGACCGCTCCGCCTCTAATCCTGTGCGGCGCCGCTCCAGCAACATCTCCCGCATGACCACGACTGCGCGCCTCTCATCCATCTCATGGCTGACGCTCCTCGACCTAAAGAAATCTGCTAGCCAGTCCAGCTGCATACCTAGCGATGTGAACGGAGCGAACTCTGAAAGCGACCGAGCAACGAACTCCGCAGTCCAACCCGTCGACGGCACACTGGCGAACGGCAGCAACCACTCCATAAACCCGGCAGACACCCACATCCGTAGTACTGGGTTCTCTACCCCCACCCTCTCGAATGTCTGCGGGAACGCTGCCTTCACCAGTTCTAACCGGCGCACCGTCTCCGCTGGTAGCTGGAGGCCCCCCCAAGTCGCCACATCCACCTGACCGCTCGAGGATCCTCTACTCATCTCTCCGGCTGTCGCGCCACTGCCGCCCGCTGCAGAAATCTCCGACATTCCACCCGCCCTCTGCGCACCAATCGTGGCTGAGTGCATCGCCAGTAGGGTAGCGCCAACCTCAACCACGGACTCCGGCAATGTGTCGTGCCGTCGCGCCACCACAGCCTGAACCGGTGTCTCATGCTCACGAATCGAGGCAGCGACAACAGACTCAGGCTCCGCCATATCACCACCATCACCTCCCACAACCTGCGTCTCCATGCCTGTCCACCAGTCCTCGTCAATATCAAACATCACTGTATCGCTCCCCTCTCCGCCGTATAGTGCCCCCACCGTTTCCTCAGTAGCAGGCAATGGACTCACCCTCCTCGTCACACCGGCCGCCAATATCTCAACGGCCTCGGCTGCCGTAGCCTCTTCGCCTTCGATCTCGGTCTCAGCCTCGCTACCCCCCGCGACCGCCTCTTCCTCGTCCCCCTGGCAAAACCGCTGTCAGTTCACAAATTATGAGCAATATGCAAACCATATTTATACGACAAAAAGAAAGGACAGAAGCAAACCTCAGAGTCTAGCTCCTCTAGTACGTCGCGCGGCCTCTTCGCCCCTGATATGTGTGGGGCTGATGTACCAGCACTAGCCTGACGCGCTGTCTCCATCATCCCCACTCGCAATGCCGACAAAGGCCCCTTGCCGGCCCCCGGCACCCTCGGCACCTCTGCAATAAGCTCCTCTCCACGGTCCTCCCCGGGAGCAGCGTCCCCCAACTCTACGGCATCCTCCTCCGCCTCCCTCTCCGAGCTCGGAACAGAACTCCCGGTCACCAGTGACAGCATCCCGCACTGCCTCGCGACTGTGGCCGATATCAGACTCAGGGCTCGGTCGCATGCGAACACATCTACCTGTCGACGTGTGCCTGACGGCTGTGCCAGCCATCCGGCCCAACTCCCTCGCAGCCGCTCCCACCAATGCGCATAATCCGCTGTCACCGCCCCTGCCACCTCTGTCCCTGGCTGCCTCCACTCTGTCGTCGGTGCCGGCCACTCGCGGGCTCTGTCATATCGTGTATACCCAAAAGCCGTCGCCACACTCCAAGGGCTGTCATAACCGCATGGGGGCTCTAGGTCATACCCGAATGCCAACGACAGACGGTCCGGGCAATACCTCGCCACATAATAGCAGCACTCGGCGGGCTTCCCGCCATCATCTGTCAACACCGGGAGCCAGCCAGGAAAATACGCGACCAATAGCGCCAGCTGTCCTGGCGCTAACTCGCCTCTCCTGCTCAGATCTGTCGTCACCTCCTGCACGTGCAGCCATGGCGGCGTACCATATGACGCATGCATCTCCATATAGGGCCGTCGCTCGCATTCCTCCCGTTTGTCTAGAATCTGTGCCAACGGACACCCCGGCCTCCTGATGCCTGCCCAAGCAAAAGCCCGAGACCCGCTGCACCACAACGCCACCTGCCGTGACCTGCCTGGACGGGTCACTGTCCCCATCGTCGGTGACGGATGTGCGAGTGGGTATCCATCAGGCCGGTACCCTGGAAAGCACTCGTACAGGTACCTCTGCAAGAACATCCAGTCCACGTACGTCGCCACCTGATACCGACCATACGACCGCTTCACGTCATTCACGAACTGATCTAGCCGCGAGTATAACGTGCCCAAATACACCGGAGCCAAGCCGACCCGCCTTCCCTGCGCCATCCGAATGGCCAAGGGAAACACCCTCGGGGAAATGCCATCCTCAGGTGTCCCCTCAAACACAAACCTGCAAGCAACGACCGGCAACATATGTCAGTTTGACGTTTTACATGGCAAGCAGGACATACGATATATTCACGCATAATCACATGACAGTACAAGAATTTACCTCGACAAGAACATAGCCAAAAACGCCACCAACTCGTACCGATCGCTGCCATGATACGGCCCCATCACGAACTGGGCAGCATTGCCCAACCTCTGGCCTGTCCTCGCCTGCGGCGTACCATAGAACTGGCGCAGCCAACCACCGTACGTCCCCTTCCGGTGCTTCTTCGTCTCCGCCAGGATGTCTAGTAGCTGCGTCTGCAACAACCGCTCCTCCCCGCTCAGCCGGGTCACCCGTGCATCCACCTCCCCGTGTATCGGCAGCCCTGTCAGCATCAACACATCGAGTAACGTCGGCCCGATCTCCCCGAACTCGGTCACGAACGTATGCGACTGCGTGCTCCATCTTGCCAGCAATCGGGTCATCCCTGGCGTATCCCTATATAACTCCAGCCCCCTCGCCGTGATACTGATCGCCGGTAACAGTCCCAGTGCCTGCAACACCTGCGCCCTCTCCGGTGTCTCCACCATATGCTCACACCAAAAGTCCCACCCTACCGGCATCGCACTATGGCCCTTGAACATCACCGGCGACCAAGGTATGTCCTCTCTCCCAATCAACAATGCCGGTACATACCTCGGCGACATCACAGGCGCCTCCGACCAGCTCGGCGCGCGAAGGTAGGGTGACGACAGCCGAGGCTCCTCTCCCATCGACGGACCACCCCACGGTGTCATGAACGCTCCGTCTGCCACACGAATAGCCAACTCCCTCCACAGCTCCCGGTCCGGTACACACGGTACTACTCCCCTCACCCCCAGCAATGTGTTTGTCTTAGCCGGCTCCGGATCGTAGGACCTCCTACCGCCATCATCAAAAGTCAATGGCACTGCCGCCTCGACACCCACTGACGGTACGGCCTCATCGACTGGCGGCGCCGGCACAGGTACAATCCTCATACCCCACGGCGGTCGCGATGCACCTGCCGCGGCCCCTCGCGGCTTCGCCCACATCTTCTGCCGAACTTTTTTCGCTGCTGGAGTCGCTCCGGGCTGTGAGGTTGGGACTTGGGCCTGTCGGACACCCTGCGTGACCGACCCCCCATGACTGGCCGACCCCCCGTGGCTGGACGACCCCCCTCGTGGGGCCGACCCCCTTGCGCGGCCGACCCCCCTGGCGTGGCCGACCCCCCTCGTGCGGCCGACCCCCCGTGGCTGGCCGACCCCCCTCCCCTCGCAGAGCCACCGACCTCTCCTCTTGGCCGACCCCCTGGCCCCGACGACCCCTCGCCCCCTTCCGCCTCGTCTCTCACCATCCCTTTTTCTCTCTTTCTCTCTCTCTCTCTCTCTCTGACTTTCGTGGGCACAGATGGCGGTGTCTCCGCCCACGCCCCCCTCCTCTCCTTATATAGGGGTGGGCAATTTTCTTTTCTTTTCTTTTCTTTTCTTTTTTTCTTTTTCTTTTCTTTCTTGCTTTCTCTTCTTTTTCTTTCACTTTTCCTTTACTTTACGCTCCCGCCCGCCGGCGCCTCGCCACAGTTTGTCGACCACGCGCCGTCGCCACCATGACCGCCGTGCGCGCCCACGCGCCACCCCTACGGCCTCCGTCGCACGCATTCACATGACAACTCCGAGACTGGCCCCGTCGCCAGTTTGACGTTTCCTCGACTCATGTCGCCCGTCTTAACTCATCGCGCTCTCTGCAACGCGCGCTCAATGTCAATGATCTCTTGATGCTCATCGCCGACCGCGCTCAATTGCCACGACAACATCACCAAGTATTGTCCCCGCGACGCGCGTCGCCATGCCCATGCACCACGACCCCGTTACAAGCCTTCGGGCATAACACCCGTTCACCACGCCGTGCGCCCCCCACCATGGGCATGGAAGATCCCCGACCCACTCTCCAGAGTGTGCGACATCATGGGGGCTCCGCTCGTAGTGCTCCAGCACGAGGACCCCTCCCTGCGGCATGGGCTGAGTGCCATCACGGGCCAGTGCCATCGCCGGCTCAATCAAACTGCGGCATGGGCTGAGCGCCATCACGGGCCAGCGCCATCGCCGGCTCAATCAAACTACGGGACAGGCTACGTGCCGTCGCTGGCTCAATCAAACTGCGGCATGGGCTGAGCGCCATCACGGGCCAGCGCCATCGCCGGCTCAATCAAACTGCGGGACGGGCTCCGTGCCGTCGCCGGCTCAATCAAACTGCGGGGGACGCCGGCTCCGTGCCGTCGCCGGCTCAATCAAACTGCGGCATGGGCTGAGCGCCATCACGGGCCAGCGCCATCGCCGGCTCAATCAAACTGCAGGACGGGCTCCGTGCCGTCGCCGGCTCAATCAAACTGCGGCATGGGCTGAGCGCCATCACGGGCCAGCGCCATCGCCGGCTCAATCAAACTACGGGACGGGCTTCGTGCCGTCGCCGGCTCAATCAAACTGCGGCATCAGCTGAGCGCCATCACGGGCTAGCGCCATCGCCGGCTCAATCAAACTGCGGGATCGCCGGCTCAATCAAACTGCGGCATGGGCTGAGGCCATCACGGGCCAGCGCCATCGCCGGCTCAATCAAACTACGGCATGGGCTGAGCGCCATCATGGGCCAGCGCCATCGCCGGCTCAATCAAACTGCGGGACGGGCTCCGTGCCGTCGCCGGCTCAATCAAACTGCGGCATGGGCTGAGCGCCATCACGGGCTAGCGCCATCGCCGGCTCAATCACTCTGCGACATGGGCTGAACGCCTTCGCGAGCTTCGTGCCGTCGTCGGCTCAATCGAACTGCGGCATGGGCTGAGCGCCATCACAGGCTAGCGCCATCGCCGGCTCCATCACCAGGGACCCTGGCCCCCGCAGCGAGAGGGGCTGTAACCACATCGTTTATGCGTGCGATGCCCGCTCGGGTTGCCCCTCCGCGCACGCCCCACGCAGGGGGCTTATGTTCATACCCTATTCTGGTCGCACCCCAGGACCTGCTAAGGGACCCACTTTGCACGACACATCACCCAGTCAGCAGTCAACTTTTCAACGCTCGAGGGCCGGTCAAAGCAACGCATGCTCAAGTCACGTGAACCATTCGCGAAGCGACTTCGGCGTGCCTTCCACCTTGGGGGTCGGCCACCCCCAAGGGTGGCCGGCCACCCCAATGGGTCGGACACCCCAAGGGATCGGCCACCCTTGGGGGTCAGCCACCCCAATTGGTCGGCCACCCTTGGGGGTCGGCCACCCCAAGGGGTCGGCCACCCCAATGGGTCGGCCACCCCAATTGGTCGGCCACCCTTGGGGGTCGGCCACCCCAATGGGTCGGCCACCCTTGGGGCTCGGCCACCTTAGGGGGTCGGCCACCCTGGGGGGTCGGTCGCCCCAAGGGGTCGGCCTCCCTTAGGGGTCGGCCTCCTGCCTTGAATACCGACGCCGTCCGCTGTCACCTTTGACCGTGCTCCGTTGTCACGACGACCGTCGCTCGCGACCGCGCTCCGCCGTAGTCGCGACGACCGTCGCTCTCGGCCGTGCTCCTTCGTCGCGATGACCGTCGCTCGTAGTCTCGACGACCGTCACTTGTGGCCGCTCTGTCGCCATGACAACCGTCGCTCACGGTCACGCGCCATCCACGCAACGACCCTTGTCGCTCGGAGATCACTCTGCGACCCTCGTCGCCCGCACTCAACCGCGCACCATGCGCTGCAATCATGTTATATGCTCACGGGATAGGCTACTCCTCCAGAACACTATCTCCGCCGGGGTGCCTGCGTGACTGGCCTACGTGCTCTGGCACTGGGGGCTCGCGTCGGCACCCCTAAGGACTATGACCCCCGGGTCACTTCGAGATGGGAGCAGGTCTTCGGAAGGGCATCTTGCCTAGTCCACCTGGCAGCTGGGCGTCGGGTCTTCCCCACCGCTGCCAGGCCTGTGGGATTCAGTAAGGGCTTGGACTGGAGGCTGGGGCAACGGGCTACTCTGACCATGCTACCGCGGCATGATCAGTCTCCTCAGACAGGCAGAGAGATGTTGCAAGGGCAGGGCAGCACGAACTTAGGAACCGGCAGTCCAACGGAGGGTCAGTGCGTTGGCCCCCTGGCGACGTGTCGTTCCCAGGGGGTGACACATGTCAACTTATGACACATGCACATTTTTGCCTATAAATAGTGGACTTTGGAGCTTTTTCAAGGATCTTTGGCTCATTTGGACTTTTCACTTTCTCTCTCTAAGACGACATTCTCTCTGGAATTCTAGTGAGAGAAACACACTTGGACTCCCGTCTCCGGACCCTTGACGCTGCACCCTTGTCACGGACTGTAGACTGTCGGTCCTGTTCATCGTCACCCTGCCTGCGCAGCGCTGCCAGCCCTCACGACCTGTCTGGGGAGCCTTGCCCTCGGCCCTTACGCCGTCCTTGCTGTCTCCCGCGTTGCCTACCTGGAAGCTGACTCAGACCGCATCCTTTGTGGCACCTCCACGTATCATCGAACCATTTTCGGCATCATCAATGTCTAACCCTAGCCCCCTTTAGTGACAATTACAGTCATTTTTCATGATTAAAACCCACACTATTACACACACACTTGTCTTCTTCCTCACTTTCCTCCCCTCTGCCGAAGCACACACACTCTTACACATAAACACACACAGCTGCACCTAAACTCACACTAACACACTTTTACACACAATTCCACACATGTTCACACACCCAAAGCACACACTGCGCACACATCAAAACATATACATCATCCCATGATTACACACTTTGACAACAGATTAACACCTAGTGCTACCCCTCTCCCCTACCGTTACATACACACAATCACGTACACACACACGCTCACCCAAAATAAACACACACACCCACACAGAGCAAACACATTGATCAATCTGCACACCCACTCACGGCTCCTCTCCCTTGCCTCTACACACACAAACACACACTACACAAACCCACATATGCTAAACACACACATATATACACGCACATATCCTGCGGATACACACTGTCACACAGCACACATGCACATTTCGCACACACTGCACGGTGGAATTACAGACACAAAAAGTAGATTACTCAAACTAACAGCAAAAGGAGAATTACCATGAACAAATTTCCTTTGATGTCTTTCTTCTCTCTCTTACATTCCTCTCATCTTCTCCAAGCTATCTGCTCTGCCTTTTCCCTATTTTGTGTTCCTCTTTTCTTTTCTTTTTTTCTTTTCCTCTTTTCTTTTCTATAATTTCCACCCTTCAATTTTATACTTTAAATTACATTGGTCACCATCCAACAAAAGTAGGAGGTGGCAATCTCTAAGATAATTTCTCTAAAAAAATTTAGACGTCATGCTATTTTTACAATTGCAAAATAGCACCCAAGGTTTTCAAATATAGAAAATGACCCCAAAACTTTTCAAAATTAGATTTTGACTCCAAAATCGTTTTAAGCGTTCATACTCTACTGATACCCAAGTATTGCTCAGAATTATCATCCTTTTATTTTTCATCCAAATACATTTATTGTGATTCACCACTAACCGTATCGATTAATTTATCAAAATTGAAATCGGCAATCTTTAAGAGTAAGCGGAATCAATGACTATACTATCAAACATAAAGTCCGAAAAAACATAATAGGAAAGAACATCAAGAGTTGTCTAGAGTAGCAATAGAAATAGAGTCATACAGGGATTCCGGCTAAGAATCAAACTCGATATTTGGATAGTCTTCAACATTTTCTCCAACAGCTAACGGAACATACTTTATCTTCCAATTCTCCAACTTGCGTGGAGCTAAATTGATCTGGCTAACCGGATCCATGGCTTTCCCCTCCTCATTCTGGATTAGCTTAAATATGTGCATATCAATGAAGCATGCTGTTGTACCCTCTGGTTCATGTACACCATCCAATCTACTGCAGTATCTTCGCCGGGGTTTGCTGTCAGACTAAGAAATTCGCTCTCCTTAGCCCAATCATAGTCATAGAAAATTTCCCACCCTATGATTATCTACTTGGTCTCGCTGTCATAGACCAGCTCCAGAAATCCATAGTAGGAGGAAGTATCTCCTTCCCTAATAAAGCAACCATTCAAAGTTGGGATCCAAGACAGAATTAGAGAGTCCACATAACATCCATTTTCTCAAGCCTTCTTGAAGCGGGCCATCTTTTTCCTGGCTTCCATCCTCTCCTTTTTGTGGGCTTGTAACCAAGCCCAAGTTGATCCTTCTTATCCTCGAGCAGAGGAAGCTTTTGATAGTTCTGACCTAGGCCCTTGCCTGGAAAGTAGCAAAAACTCCTCATTATTCCAAACATTGACGTATTACTATAAGGAGTGAAGTTAAGAAACTTCACCTTTTGACAGACATCCTCGTACTCTAGGAACTAGACTGGATTCTCAATCTTAAACACACTAAGATGCAGGTGCAACAAGTTATGTGAAACCATCACACTATCAGTCTCTTTCTTAAAGCTGAACAATCTAGGGCAATTGATCTAGGGCAATTGAGAATTACCCATTATGGTGAAGACAACATTGGTGACCATAAACTTAACCTTGTGGTGCAAGGTGGAAGGTACCACGCCAACATAACCAATCCATGGAGCTTGAGAACAAGGTTTAAGGCTGCTTGGGATGTCCAAAACCAGAAAATCAACCTCGAAATAATACCTTCACATCTGTATTATCATAATCCTACTCTGCCTGGTTTGAAGGGGTGAAGTTGGAAGGGTCAATCTCGAGTGTTTGGACAGTGCAGAGAGAACAAACATTCAATTGCTAAACCATTATCTATAAAAAAAAATTACAAAATCTACTTTCTAATGTTCAGACAGTGATGAGGACAGGATCATTATGGCTTGGTCCGCTCTTGGGTAAATCAGCCTAGGCAAATTTATTGAACATTCCTAGAGTGGATATTATCGAGCACGTTAGAAAGATCTTTCGATTTTGACTGGATGAGAACTTGAGCTTTAGTGAGCAACTTGATCAATGCCTAATGATGTGAATAAGAGGCGGAAAGTAAGCCTACATCGAGATATTCACCTGCGTCTACTTTATGATCATGGGGGCTGGGTATCTTGAGAGAATGGGGGACTTGAGAAACATGGTGGAATAGATGCCTGATATGCTCAGCCTAACCGGGTCAAGTGAGAACTTGAAGCATTTCGCCTTAAAGTGATGCTCGTGTCCTCATCATAATCCAGCTCCGCCACTACATAAACTATCTTTAGGCATTTAGCACATCCAAGCTAAAATCGGGGATCACTCCCATCTGCCCCTCTAAGACTATGAGCTCAGCAAGATCTAACACCCACAGTTCAAAGTGCCAAGTAATTGTTCAATAGCCTAAGAAGAAGAAGAACATACTTGGCTTGTCCTTTTGAGCAATGTATTGCCCTGCGGTAGGGCCGTAGACATTATCGTTAGATTGACACCTTCAAATCTTATTTCCTTTGACAAAACAATTTTCAAGAATGCAAATTTTGTTCCTTCTTCCTTTACATTCTTGAGCGAGATTTTTTTTTCTTTTTTGAGTAATACAATAGACATATATACATGTGAAAAAGAACACAAGCAGACAGGTTACATTAGGCCATTAAGGGGAAAGAAAATAGTCACACACACACACGAGGATGACTATCCCATCCGGTAAACACCACCTTAATAACAAATTGAAAAACTAAACACTAGAAGCCAACAACCTGACCTCATCAGGCATTATCGTATAGGCACCAAACCACATCAAAACTAATTAGCCAACAAACAATGAGTTGTTCTTTTTTTTTTCTTTTTTTTGTATTTTTTTTCTAAACCAGGGAAGAAATCACTGACACTAACGTTAAAAAGTAAAGCGTAAACCTAAACAACTATCAGCTTGGATCAGATCAACCCAAAACCACTACAAATAAGGCCTAAAAGCTAGTCTAACTTCTCCTTGAACCGGGACACCTGTCCACGCCCGTACCTTGAGGCCACCACGGGCCATGCCAATGCGTTACCATGCATCACCACCAACCAGAAGCCCCAGCCATCGACAGTAGTCGGAAGCGCCCATCACCGACAGTCCACCTTCGCCCATCGCGAAACACCACCGTCAAACAAGATGGCTGCATTCCTAGTGACCTCCACGAAACAACCACCGCCACAATCCACCTCAAGGCTCCACCATGGTAACACCTGACGGCAAAACACCAGCTCAACAAAATCTTGCACACTTTCATTTTTCCACTCCGAAAGAAAAAACCAAAAGATTTATCTTTAGATGCTACAAACAGATTTTTTTTTTCTTTTATTTGTATTGAAGAGTATAAATATATACCAAAATTAAAAGAGTTTTACAAACATGCCCAGATATGCAAGTAAAAACTCACAAGTGACAACCCCATCTGGAAGGAGTAACAATAAAATTAAGGCCTACAACAACTACTACAAAATTAATAAAATCTATAAACTATTTTTTTATGGATATGCACTAACCAGCTAACTACAAGTTAAAAACCAACAAAACTAGATAAATAAATCCTAATAATAGGATAATACCAAAATAAATCAGCCACTTAAACAACACCACACCACACTTCCAGCCACACTCCCGTCGCTGCAATGGCACCTCGATCCTCGTGCATCAAAATCAAAATCCCCACCTGCTCAGGCCATCGCCCTGCTGCTAAACAGCAACAGATTGCACCCAATCCAAAGATACCTACCAAAAACCATGATAGCTATAGCCCCACCAGAATCGCCATCTTCACATTAGCCAAACAGAGGAAGCCCGAGCCAGTCAGACCACCATCGGCCATCTACGACAACCACCGCCGACTCATCGTCAACCTTAACAACCTAAATTAACAAACCACAGAAGGGGAAAACACTACTCCACCGCGAATCATAACCATCAAACCTTTCTAGGGCATGGGAAAAGGGGGATCAACTAGGGGGAAGGGGAAATTAAACCCTAGAAGAAAATAAACTAAGCCTAGACTCACCAATCCTTCTCAAAACCAAATAGTTCGGCACTCGCAAACTCTGACAGTGTAAACCAACAACCAAAGACCAAGACCACCAGATCAAAGACAACCACCCTGACAGCAAATTCACTCTCACCCTTCGGCCACCACAACCCAACCATGGAACACCTACGGACCCCGATAGCATAACCCAACTTCAATCTCCATCCAATCACTGGCGACAGAAAACGGGATGACCAATTGCGATCCATCGCAACAACAATGGACGTCCAACTCACCGTAGCTACGAAGACCCCAAACAAAAACCTCGGCTAACATAGAGCTATGCTGCCACCTCACCACCCACCGGGAAAAAACAGAGGTGGTGACGGAGACGGAAGTTGGAGAGAAAGAGAACCTCTCAGAAGAGAAGGGGAGGATGCGCAAAAATCGCCTCTGGGCAAAGGTCTTAAGAAGGACGTGATTGTGGTAAAATCCATGCTACAAACAGCTGACTGCCTTGACCGGCATCACCAACCTCCGGAAGTGTACAACACTTATTTTCCTGACTGGCACCTAAACCAGCAGACTCAGGTTACCAGCTATTCAGGTAAAGCTGTACACCTCTTCAGAAATTGCCCTACTCTCATTTTTCTGTATTTTGAACATTATTGTGAAATTATCTGTCATCACTGGATGCATAATTTAGATGCAAAAATATCAACATGTAACCTAACTATATGTTTCTTGGGCAATTGTTTTCTTTACAGCCTTCTCAATGGTGACAATTCCATCTCAACGGAAACTTGCAGAGATAACATTTGACAAAACGATCTAAAGTTAGCTGCAACCTTTATGAGTGGTATTGAATGAGTAGCTGAAGTTAGTTTGAATTTTACCATATATTACTAGGATGTAAGACAGTTATCTGTTAGCATAAATCTAACCTGAAACCATGTATACCCAGACTCGTGTTTTGTTGAAAGTCCCCAAGCCTTCTGCCCCAAAATTAAGCAAAGGCACCCAACAAAATTTAAAGCAAGAGCTCATGACCATCGCCATGAACAAGGTTTTCTCATATTCTTTAGTTTTTATGTCAAATATATTGCTCGTACATTCCTTGTAGTTTGAGTTCGTTTTGTATATCTACATTGGTTTTCTTTTAAGAACAGCATTAATATGTCCGATTCACATCACAGATTTCAGCAGATATATCACACCCAAAAGAGGCTCTTGGCTCTTGGATCTTGACCTACTGAAGTAAAGCACAGAGTGTGGGGAGTGATTTTAGAGGCGTTACTCTACAAAAAGCCAAATGGTGATGGTTGGCAGATCTACCACAACCTGAATTATCTGTCAGATAAAATGGAGGCACTCCAGGAAAGCATGACATCTCGGGCAACCAATGGCAAGTCTGCAAGTGCGAAGTCCCATCATAACATTGAAGAAGCTATATAAGTAACGAAAAGAGAATGCAATTCATGCTTGAACCCAAAAAACACGTGAATGCTACCTTGTGATCATTTTTTCAGTGAAACTTTACCTTGTGCTACCTCTAAAGCGACTGACGGTATATCTATTTGGTCTTCAAGCAATCTATATACGTCGACGAGCTGCAAAATGCATATCCTGGTAAAGTGGAGAGACCTCACGAGCCAAATCAATGATCAAATATAATATACCTCTTGAATGTGAAGCTTGGAGTCTTCTGTCAAAGCAAGAAGAAGTTGCCTACGGATCTGGTCATCTACTAGGAAAAGGCGAGCTCCGTCCTTGATGGTGTCTGTGAGGTCCAATTTCTTTTGAAACTGTAGGTCTTTGGACCTTTGCCTTGTAAAAAAGAAGTCAAATATGACTAGTCGTTAGAACAAAATAGCAGAAAGTGTAGATTCCGTGATAACTAAAAGTAGAAAGGAAAAAGAATCAGAAAAACTGAGACATGAAAAAGTACTGACAAGTCTTTCACTTGCAATGCAGGGTTGCTGCTCATCTTTGCTACATTTTCCTTTGCAAGCACAATTAGATTTTCAAGCCGCTTCCACTGAAAAAGACCATCCTTAAAGAGAACCTGAAACATGAAGTCAACATAACAAAGAACACCATGAGAAAGATTTTCACAGGCAACTTCTACATACCAATTAATCGATCTGTTTATGTGCAAACGACAACTCAACATTTCACTGCTGTCTAGGAAATGAGAAGAAACTGATGAATGTATTTGACGAATCTGAAGCAGCCAAGTAAAGCCATTTGGAAACAAGATTTCACTGCACTCTCCTTTTGTAACAAAATTGAAGGTTAAACAATACAAAATTGTATGGGCAAGAAAACACATACTGAAGCTTCTGTTTTCTAAACCCGTTAGAAAACTCACCAGCACTAAGACCTGAACAATCATATGAATGATAATTAAATGACTATGTTCAAAGGAAGATATAGAGCAGCCAGGTAATTTACCCTCTCAAGGCATTTTGCTTGGTATCAGGTCTTCAGAGCTAAAATGACCTTTGCCAGAGCTTACAATTAACTACAGATGTTCGTCACTCCGGTTTTGTGGACACTACCAATAACTCAAGGAACCAGTTCTACCAAATGGGTATTGGTGGTAGGAAAGGGGACGAGTGGTTTTTTGGGACAGTTGGCATGGAAACATTGTTAATATGTTCCCTTGATTTGTTTAGGTTGGTTACTGACTGGAAGGCGAGTGTTTCGAATAGTATAACAGCTTCAGGAGATGGCCAAGATTTGAGTTCTGAATATAAAAAAAAATAACAATAAGGATTTGGAACAAATCATTCATTCATGGATCTGTTAACATAGATTCTCTTTCATCAAGCACCATAGGAGTATTGGGTGAAACACTCAGGGACGGCTGTTTCCGCTGATTCCTTTTCTTTTACAATCGAGAGTGTTTTGTATCATAATTCCCACTAAAGAGCACCTGGAGGTCCTTTGCACTCCACAGATATACTTTTTCGTGGCTTGCAGCTTTTGAAGCAGGTGGCTATATCAGATTTAATTATATACTTCTGTAGTGAAACTGAAAGGAGAAAAAAAGGAATCGGGCCATCTACTTGACGCAGTAAGTATGAGAAGTTCTGCATATCTGGGACCTTCTCTGCATAACTGGGAGTCTTTTAAGTTCGTTCTTTTTGGGAGAAATGCTGCAGTTATCTTTTGTTTGTTTCCAGCTTGTAGGAAAACTTGAGGGCCGCATTCTTTGGATGGCTCCCTCCCACCCCAACAAAAGGTAAGTACTAGAAACAACCCTATGGCTCTGTGTGTATTTAATCGGATTATAGGTTTTGATAACACGGAACAGAAGGGAAGAGAGAAAAGATACAATGAAGAGCATGAGAGGGTGTAACGTTAAGTGAAACATAGAGAGGATTACATAAGAACTTTTACTACGACAACTAATTCCCGGCAACACTCCTCCTCAAATTGGTAGATATTTCTCATGCCCAGCTTGTGCACGAGGGGATTAAGAACCTTGCTATCAAGACCATTGGTAAGCAAATCAGCAAGTTGATCACTAGACTTTAAATAAGGCATACAGATTAAGTAACGGTCAACCTCTGTGATGAACCCATTGAGTGACGATAGAGTACAATTATTCAGGTTCTCCTTGATGAAGTGAAGGTCAATCTCTATATGCTTCATTATATCATGTTGTACCGGAATTTGACCAGTATTCATAGCAGCCTTACTATCACAGTCGGTGTCTTAGTAATCACACCAAGCGCTTCCAATAGACTTCGCCACCAAAGAAGCTCACGTATTACTTGAACCGTGCTGATACTCTGCTTCAGCACTTAATCTAGGCACAACAACTTGCTTCTTGCTTCTCCAAGTAACTAAATTTCCACCAATAAATGTGCAGACCTCTCCTATCATCAATAGATCGAGCCTAATCAGCATCTGTAATGGCCCCAATAGTAGACCCTTGCTGAGAGCAGAATTCAAATATCTCATTCAAGAACCGAGGAGGATCTCCGTAGATAATTCTTCCTTAAAGTCTCCGTGAAGAAATGTGTTCTTCACATCAAGTTGCAGCTGAAAAAGAGAGAAGTACTCAAATTTGAATTTAATTTTGCAACTGGAGCAGAGGTCTCCTGATTCAACTCCATAAGTCTCCATAAGTCTGAGTTTAACCTTTGGTAACAATTCTAGCCTTAAAACAATTAACAGTCTCATATGCATTGTGCTTGATAGCAAAGACCCATCTACAACCTACAGTTTTCTTGCCTGAAGGAAAATATACAAGTTCCCAGGTGCCATTTTTACCAAGACCTCTCGTCTTCTGTACCATGGCATGTTTCCGTATTGGATCTACAAGTGCTACTTTCCAACCCTGTTGAAGACAGATATAAGGCAAAGAGGACATTAAAGCTTTACAGAAAGGAGACAGAGTCGAAGAGACAAAAGTATAAATTGGGTGTTGGGTAAATGCCTTTCGCACATCAATTGGTAAATTTGCGTCATCCACAAGATAGTAGTAGGGAGAGAAGTAGGATTAGCATGTGATGTTAGATTTGGAGATGGAGATGACTCGATCTTAAGAAGAGCTCCATGCTATTTTGTCTCTATAGAGAATAACTTAGTATCATCCCCATCAAGTCTAAATAATACCTTTTTATCCCTGACGGCAGGATTTTCCTCCCCCTCTGCAGAAGTCTGTCTGAAGGGCAATTCCTCCTTAGCAATGTTATTCTCCCCCTCGATAGAATTCCCAGGTCACTCCTTAATATCTTCTCCTCCCCACTAGGAAGTATCAAGTGTGGATTTAAGAACGACAATGTCTGTCCTTCGGCCGGGTCCTCCCAGTAGAGAGATAGAAGATTAAAAATAGATTCTTGACTCTTAAAAAGTGATAGCCATTGTACAAAAAACCTTTGAGAAGGAGGATGATAGCACTGGTAGCCTTTCTGAGTTGCAGAATATCGAATAAAAATGCACCAGAGGATCTAACTTGTTCATCTTCCAGCAATAATCATGGAAAAGATCGACAATAAAGACTCGGGGAGGAACAATATAGAATATACTCAGATCCAAAATTTCCACAGGAGCCTTATAGCCTAACACCCAAGGCGGAATCATATTAACTAACTAAGCTGCAACTAGAACAGCATGCCCCCATAAGTATTTGGAACGCCCACTCTAAATAAAAGGGCACGAGCTACTTCCACCAGATGGCAGTTCTTTCTTTCAGCAACCCAACTAGGAGCGGAAGTATCAACAAGATCTTTGATTAACAATACCATGAGCAACAAGATAAGACTGAACACCCCCCAGTCAGTGCCATTATATTTTTGAAGAATTTTGTTTGTAGAACCAAATTTATTTCGAACCGTAATATGGAAAAACTTGAAACAATCAAACGCCCCCATCCTTGTGATATAAACCAAAGTAGCGCTGGTGTGAAAGTTAATAAAGGTGACAAACCACTTACAACCATGCAAAGCGGCAATTGGAGAGGGACCCCAAACATCAGAATGAATCAAGAAAAAGAGCAGCAGCGCTTCCTTTATTACTTCTAACATAAGACGATTGTATGTGCTTGGCACACTCACAAGCATCACATGTTAATTTTTAAGTTTTAACTGCTGAACTAACAACAAAAAAATTTCTCCAAAACACCAACAGATGGATGTCCTAGTCTCTTGTGCCCCTGAATCAACTGACAAGATGCTGAATTACTAGAATCCGAGTGATGACCTTGCCCATAAAATCTCCAGACTCACATGCACCCGACCATGACCAATTGTGTTCCCCAATTCCAGATCTTGAAAGACACAATAAGAAGGTAAGAGGTGTCTTAGTAATTTCATGAACTCGTTCTACGGCTAGTACATAACAAGTTAATAGACCATAGACATAGACTGTCGAGCTGTCTCGATCGATTGCTGTCAGAGACTAGTCAAGAAAAATTAGGAACAGGCAAACAGTGGACCAGGTGAAAGGAGCACAATAAATTGAACCTTTCCTTGCCACGGAAAGCATGGAACCATCGGGTACACGAACCTTATTTTTTCCTGAAGAGAATATTGAAACAAGATGCACGAATAGTCATATAGTAAGTGGTTCCAGAATCGATAACCAAAGGAATGGGAAAGGAATGAAGAGCATCAAAAGTTATACCTATATGAGCAAAATTGGAAGTAGCTGTAGCAGCGAAAGATTCCAGAGTAGATGAAGGCTCAAACTTAGACATCAAGGTTCTAAGAATCTGCCACTCTTCCCAAGACAAGCTAGATAGTCAGATCTGCGTTAAAGAAATGGGCTTCTGAGCGACTAGGACTAGGCTTAGTATTGATTATATGCAAAAGGGTGCAACTTCCAGCAAGTTGCTTTAGTATGGCATGTCCTCCCACAATGCTCACACCTCATGTGATCCTTATTGTCATGATCAGAAGGAGGTTGCCTGCCAGAAGAATATAGTGCGTAATAGAAGTCGAAGAACATCTCCCCTGTGCAGCAACCTACAACCTACACTATAGCATTATGGCTAATCTCCTTCGCTACATGTATATATGCCTGCCTTAAGGAAGGAAACTGGTCCAAATTAAGAACATGAGCACGAAATTGGTCATACAAAATGTGAAGTCCTGGAAAGAAGTCATAAACCTGCTCTTTCTCTAGCAATTTCTGAAACTTGCTAGCATCACCAGGACAATTAGCCTGGAAGAATGATAGTAATCCAACTCCTGCCAAATTATCTAATTCTCCCCAGTATTGCGTGCAAGACTTCAGATGTTGCTTGGTTTCACGCGAACCTTCCTCATAAATCCAGGCATCACTCCATATCTCATGAGCAGCTTTTAGAAACCGCTAACCACGATCTATGTTAGGCTGCATGGAGTTAAGTACCCAACTCATAGCCAAAGAGTTCTCGGACCTCCACTCCTCAAGTGATGCTCCATCTTTGTTTCCGTTTTGATCTAGCCAAGTGTGCACCCTCCGGCTTTTTTATCTTGCCAAGAATGTAGCCCGACATCCTTTTAGCCTAAATAGCCAACATAACCAAGCGGGACCATGTCAAATAATTGCTATCATCCAATTTTATTGCGCGAATCTGGAATAACGCAAAAATTGACTCACTTTGCTCACTCCAACCTCGGAGCACGTTACACCAGCTTCTGACATGTTTCAATCCCAAACAGGGCACCAAATTGTGAATCAAAATGGAGAATCCAGTAACTCCACGAACAAAGACCACAAAATTCAACTCTGGAAAGAATAAATTAACCAAAATCCACTTATAACAGCCCAAAATGCTCAGGAAAGATGCCTAAAAAGGTGGGCAGGAGTATTCAGAAAGGCTAATCTCCTTAAAGAACATGATACAACTCAAAAGCTCTTCCAAAAGACGGTTTGGGCCTAATTAAGGAGTCATAACCGAGTCCAGCTGAAGTACCCAAAGCAGAAAACACATAGCATAAGGCCCGATCTGGAAAATATATTTGTCTACCTATATTTCCTGAAAATAATTCAAAAATCCAAAAACTATCCAACCAATCCCCAGATATTCTGAAAAACATGGACAATTACCAGGATCGAGGGGCGACCAAACCCCAGCCTCAAGTACCATCAGTTCGTACAGTCATGAGAATGGTGCATCTCTGATTTTTTAACATGTTTCCACCACCGAATCATTTCTCTAATGCCAAGTTAGAGTCTAGATTGTAGGTTTTGATAACAAGGAAGAGATGGGGAGAGATACAAGATATGAAAAAGAGAATGAGAGCAAGTCTAATACTCTGACCCCAGTCACTTCATTTATGAGTTAAAAATAATGGGGACGACAAAAGTAACCTCCCTCCCTCCCCCTCCCCCTCTCCCTCTCATAAATAGCACACAAACGCACACATTTAATTTATTGAAGCTCCATATTACAATTGCGGCAAATCAACAAACCTACAAGAAGCGCTCTAGCCTCCACTAGTATGTCGAAGCAGTTGCCTACACTTAATCAACAAGCCATAAAGTACGTTTCATGATTCCCAAGAGTTACTTCTAACCTTGCTGAAATAAAACCAATAGTAGAGCAGGACAATGCTTGAAAAATTAGGATTGCTATCAGGCAGGCTTGGGTGAAGGAAGTATCTTTTGGGTTACAGGTTAAGAAAGGTGGAACAAAGATTGTGGAGATACAGAGCAAAAGGTCTGGAATTTGCTTCATGTAGAAGATTGTAGATAGCTCTAAGTCTAAACAGCAATGTTCTAGGATAGTGCGAGTTAAGGAGCTAGACATACAAGTTTAAAGCAGTGCTTATTGAGCCGTAGATACCCATCAGATAGGGTAATGGGGGTTGTCAAAGTGCACAAGACATTAATTTTTTTTCCCCCTCTTTTTCTGTTTCTTTTTTATTTTGGCATAAAATTTGACGACTATTATTTTCTTATTGACTCCAGCCTTGCTGGGAAACTTTCTCATTCCAGCCCTAAGCCTTTTCGAAGATTGTTGAGAAATTTACTGCAGAAAACCCATATTCATCTTCATCTTATTATAAACTCCATTACCCCTAACACTTCAGCCCGTCGGTCAAGTACCATTTCGATCAGTATATGATATTTATAGATTTCAGTTGAAGAAAAGTGAAGCAGTACCCTAGAAAGAACTCGATAATTATATTCCAATCTACTTATTTGAAAATGGTTCTTGGTCTTATAAATCTCATGTTTATGGTACTTCATTTATATCTTTATCATGTTCAACATCATGAACAATATTGTTTTACCAAGTAACCTGCTTTTTAATCTATTTTGATAGATAAAAGTGCTAGTATTGAGTCAAACTTCCGCCTGGAGTTTGTTCAAGTGTCTCTTTTAGATAGTCTTAAGAGTCCATCAAAAAGATTGCGAATGAGAATCATATAGATCTAAAGGATCTCTATTCTTCCAAACGACAACAATAATTAATTAGCATTGCAAGTAAATATAGATAATACTCTGATGGGTAGTACTCAACTGACCTGTATAAGGCGTTCACGTAGAGCAGGGTTAGGATCTGTCAGGAGGCGCTTCGCGACATATGGATAGGCAACCTAAAACATCGTGGATATTGACAAAATGAATATATGCACACTTCGACAAAATAAGATACAATAAACATAACTTCAGAGTTTGAAAAATGCTCCTGCACTGATCATAGAACTCTTCATACAATGATTCTGCCGACATGATGAAAACGGTAAGCGGTTCACAGTTACGTCAGTGACATGGAAGAGTTCCAAGCAAATACTTCAACATAACCGCATACCCTAAGCTTGACATTTATGATTCTTAGCAATATATTTGCTCCTTAATTGTGTTTCATTATGTATACATGAACACTGTTGAAATGCATGTGGATTTTTTGGCATAAAAATTACATGAAACAATTCGATAGGCTTTGAGGGCAATGCATGATTTGTAGTCTAGTTGGAGTCGAGCTAATTCTGAGCTAGAAAAGATCTCTTCTGTGCAAGCGCATCTGTCGGGCTCAATAGTACTCAAGCATGGACATTTTAGTGTTGTATATGTATATTTGGTCGTGACTCATGCCATGTCAGCCTATGATGTCATTATGGCTTGTTTCTGTAGAATTGAATCCTCTAGTTATAATAAATATTTCATCCAAGCACTTGATAGCCTGTGATTCTATCCAAATCTGTGCTCATCTTTTAGTGCTTAGATGAAGGCGCTCCACTCTAAAAAAAGACATGAAAATTTGTACATCCTATTTTTTCGTGCTCTTTCGATCCGCATAACTGTTATTTATTGAGTTGGTCAGGATCAGGATCAAATGCAATAACACCACAGGTGAAGTTAATTTGGCAACTCTAGAGGATCTGGATCCAAATGATACATGAGAGCCAAATGATAGCAATATACAACCACTTGGCATCTTAAGGGTCTCTTCTCTCACCTAACCCTAAAAACAATACCCTATTAGAGCTTTTGTACAAAGCATGTCGTAACTTGTCAACATCAGCCTTCCACATAATTAATAATGTATTATAAGCTGTGGTCTTTTTACATTTGTTTCAAATACATTACATAATATTTCAAATTAAGTTGATTGGTTTTAGCTTCCAACGCTACATTATACCTGAGAGGGAGAATTACGAGATATGGACCATCATGGATTAAGGGTATTGACCCAAGTTTGAGCTTCCAAGCATGTAACTGATAGTAATCCAGGCACCCTCAGCTCCACTTACACTTCTGCGCCTTAAGTTAGTTTTTGGCCTTTTCAGTTGCCTTCTTTGCTAGCTTATAACGTGTTTGCTATGCGTGTGCGCGTCCATAGTGTGTGTGTATTTTGTATAATTGTGTGTGTGATGTTGTGGAGATAGTGTGTTTAGGAGGAAATTTGGTAGGCGTTAGTGTGTGTTTAGTTTGTGTAACCGTGGGATTGTGTGTATTCTACTCTGTGTGCAGAGTGGGTGCTCTTTTTTTCATTTATGTTTCGGGTAAGGTTGTAAGTGTATAATTGTATGTGTAATTGTGTTATATAGTGTATATGTGTGCTTTAGATGTGTCAGTGTGTTTAGGTGTTTTAGTGTGTGTTTATTGTAGCAGTGTGTGTTTGTGAAGTATGTAATCGGTGGTGTGCGGCAGTGAAGTGAAGAAGATAAGTGTGTGAATTAGGTGTAATAGTGTGTGTTTGATTTGAATAGTAACTGTTTTTCTCACTAAAAGCGGGGGTTAGGTTAGGCATTTTAATACAAATATCTATGAATAGTTCAAATTAAAATCTGACAAAGTTCAAAACAAAGAACCCTGATATTTTTACATGACGTACGCTATGAAAAATTTTGTAATTTTTCGGTGTCTGTGAAGGACGCTAAATTAAAGTATCGATTAAAAGGAATTCTCGAATTATTTAGCATACCAAATCAAGTTATTTTAATCTGAAAATTTTAGGAAAACCTTATATTACTAAAATGTTTCATTTCCTAAAATTTTGTGCCATTCCGAGGCCGATAGTTATTTTTAGAAAAATCAGCTTCTGAGTGCTCGATCTGGACACCAGTTCTGGATTTTCAGGTAGAAATTTTCTAAACTACTTTTTAGCCCAAAAATGACTTCGGGATGCTTAAAATAGTATTTTAATGTGTTTTTGATATTTTTTTGGTGCGGGAATCCACTGAGAGTATTTTGGTAATTTGCCACCCAGAGGGGGTATTTTGGTGATTTTACATGTAAAGGGAATTTTTGGTTAAATTCACAAACAATAGGGATATTTTAGTATTTTACTTAAGGGAAGGTTGTTTTGGTGATTTAAGTATGAAAGGGGCATTTTTGATAATTTTAGACATAAGGGGCATTTTGGTAATTTTACATACGCGGTGAGGGGTGAGTTCTGGGATTATGCGTAAGTCAGTATTGAATTCATAATATCGTAGTATATATTGTATACTAATAATTAGATTGTTCCGTTTAGGTTAAAGCAAAACACTTTCCGGTTAGACTAGCTTAGCTTCGGATCCAGGTAAGGGTTTCTATCTAAATCCTGAGTAAGGACTTCTGTCTGAACTCTAATTTCGATAACTTGTGTTCGTAAATACTCTTTCGATTTGCTTATGGCTATTGTTGAACACTGAGATTTGCATTGATATGAGCAAGTTATTGCGAAGAAAACCTAACAATGAACCTGAATCAGTTATTTGAAAATCTTATCGATATTCGTCTGTTATTGCATGGTGAGCAAACTTGATAATTGTTTTCATTCTTTCTTTTGAATTGTCGTGCCTAAATTCGATAATTGTTTGTATTTGTTCTTGCTATTTGTATGAGGTTGTTCTGATTCCTGAATGATGAATTGATATCAGCATGTTTAAATGTCATCGAAATCCTAAATAATTTCGTTTAATTGAACTCATGTTGATGCTCATTTTTATTTCATGTCAAGCATTGAATTTCTTATTGATTCTATGATTGTTGTTTTCTCTGTTGACCTGGAAATCTGTTATACGGGGAGGCGCTATAAGGGGTCTGAACCTGCATAATTATGCGGGGCTAGTTCCTTAACCAATGGAAAGGGCTATTTATTGTACATCATGCATGAGTACTATAGGCATTGCCTGAATACCTTTGAATTTGCTTACATTGTATCTTACAATGATTATTTTGAAAAATTATGTTCAAACGAATGTCTTATCTGATTAAAGGGGATTGAGTTGAAACTCTTCCCCATGTTGTGATCAAACTGTTTGTGATTGTATGAAACCCTTCCCCTATTGCCCTTTAAAGTATCTGTGTTCGTTTTGAAATCCTTTGAAAATTCATCATTGCATTTTAAAATGATGGCTTTGAAAAATGATCTTTAATATTTGTTTTGGTATCTATTTATGATTGATTATGATCGTTTTGAAAAAAATTATCATCGAATGGACTCTTAGGTCGTTTCTAATTCTTTCGGTTGTTCTTGAACGACCTTACTAAGCTCTCAAAAGCTCACCCTTCGTTTAATTCCCTTTTCCAGGTAATGATCACCTGTCGAATGCTCGGGAATGGGTTTAGAGTCTGTTTGATATTTCGGAGAGTCCACCACTACTGTGTAAGACCCCTGCACGGGTCGGTACCGTTAACTTGTTCTATAGGAACTCAAGTTTGTAAAGAGCCTAAGTTCAATAGTTAAAGTAGTTTTGTAATATTGTATTTTGAAGAATTTGAGTTGATGTCTAGTTAGATGCTCTGGAATATGTGTCATTAAACAGGATTTGATAGGTTTGATGTGATGCGGTAGGTTAATGCTCCAGGAGTTTAGGGTGATGGAGCTCCGCATTTCCAGGTCGTTACATAGGTTGACGGCCAGCGTAAAACAGTCACATTCCATGAACATAAATTCAGAGAAATATAGTGGGGCATTTCCCCTTGAGAGATGCGCTGCTGCCTTCGAGTGTTTTGAAAATGGGCAAGGGCAATTGTGTCGGCGCCCAGATGTGATGAAAAGCGAGCAAGGGTTCCACACCACACTGGACAAGTGCAGGTAAAGAAGTTAGTCCAGAATCAAGGACTTAGGTTAGGTAGTTGGACCTTAAGGAGTAAGTTCAGGGAGCTGGTTCATACGATGAGTACGAGGAGAGTAAACATAGCATGCCTTCAGGAGATTAAGTGGTTAGGAGACAAGTCTAGGGAGATAGAGGGCACATGTTATAGATTGTGGGAGTAGAAACCAGAGTAGATAAAGGCCTGAGAAATGAGGTCGTAGATTTGGAGAGGAAACAGATTATCAATACACTCAACGTGTATGCCCTCAAGTAGGACTAGCAGACTATCAAACAATAATTTTGGGAAAGCATGGATGGAATAAAGAAAGCCTTCAGGAAGAATTGTTTATAGGAGGAGAATTAAATGGGCATGTCCATATTTTTAGGGTTTGAAGATAGGAATGAATCAGGAGAAGACATCATAGATTTCGCAGTGGCCTTTGATTTGATGATAGCAAACACCTTCTTCTAGACTTACATTTAATTACATTTAGCAGCAGGTCTCATCTTTTGCATTAGATTTCTTCCCCACTAGCATGGAGGACCGAGCATAAAGTAGTGATTATAAGGTCATTCCTGCGAGTGTCTAACTACCCAAAACAGGTTGGTGGTGCTTGACATATCTATTAAGAGTTCAAATACGAATGTTAAAGGTGTGATACATCCTCGAACTAGGTGACAGAAGTTAAATGAGCAAAGATCAGACACTTGCAAATATACGTTGCGGAAATTGGATATGAGCCTATTATGGGGTGGACTAAGATGTTTAAGAGTCAGGAGTGTTGCTAGAGAGGTCCTTGGAGAGACTAGACGAAATGGCCCTATAGGTAAAGAAACTTGGCGGTGGACTGAGGAGGTCAAAAAGCAATTAGATTTAATGAGGGTCCTAAAGGGATTGCAGAGTGCAGGAATGAGGAGAATGTTGAAAAATGTAAGGTACCTTGCTAAGAAGGTAGTAAGAGAGGCTACAGTTAGGCTCATGAGAGTGCATGCAAAAGGTTAAGGGCTCTAAAAGCTAGCTAAGGTAAAAGAAAGGGGAACTAGAAAGCTTGAATCGTATGAAGCGCATCAAGGACAAAAGTGAGGGTGATGCACTTGGAATAGGCGAAACTTCAGGTGCTTGATTTTAGAAATTAGTTGGTCTAAATCATTGCAATTTAGCTCATTTAGAGTGCGTTTGGAACCATGGAATTGATGGGATTTTGTTTCAAATACTCAAATTTTGTTGTTTGGAACATTAAAAAAAGGAATTGGAATTGGTTTTCATGGGAATTTGACTGGATTTGTTTTTGTAGTGTGAAATCCGATGAAAAATGGTCGGATTTCACGGGATTTGGATTTACATGAGTTAAAAGTAATACCTTTCCTGGATTTCTTCAACAATGAACTCACCACCACCGTGTTCACCGCCGCTACCGCCACACCACTTTTACTGCCGCCACCACTACCGCCACCGCCACCACCACTACTATCACCACTACCGCCACCACTGTGCTGCCACCACCGCTGCAATTGCCAGTACCACCACTGCCACCAATACAGCAGCCACAACAACCACCGCCACCGCCACCACTACTGCCATCATTACCACGTCAGGTCACCATTACCACCACTATCGCCACCACTCACACCACCACCGCCACCACTACTGCCACCGATGTCACTATTGGTGTCACTTAACCACCACCAGTTACACCTCGTTACACCTCAATACTGCCACCAGCACCATCATTACCATCACTTGACCACCCCACCACTTCCACTGTCGATTTTGCTACCCCGTGTGGTGGACCGTCACCACCACCATGTGGTGGCACGAGCACACTTGAAACCACTTACCTTAGTCGTTTTTCGTCGTAAGTCTAGGTGGCATTAGCACACTTGAAAACCACTTCACATAGTTCATTTCGTCGTAAGTCAAGGATATAATTGTCTAAAAATTTAGTACCTTTTCATTTCTTTTGTTCTCCAAACATAAAATAAGAATACTGTGATTTGAATTCCCTTCCATTCCAAACAAAAAAAAAAGTGAATTGAATTCCATATCCATTTCCGAATTTGAAATCCAAATCCTAAAAGAATTGGTTCCAAACAGACCTTTAGGATTTTAGTATTTGGAATATTCTAGAGTTTTCTTATATGAGAGATATTCTAGTATTTAACTCGAGATTAGGGTTTCAGAACTTTTCTATATAAGCAGCTGCAATCATTTCTCAGATTTTTGTTAGTGATTGAGAATTTCTCTAAATACTTTGTGTTTATTTCGGTGAGTATCAACCCTTCAATCAAGGGTTTAGACTTGGACGAGTTGATTAGATCCTCATTGGGGGTGTCATTTGATCTGCCTCCCCTGTTTGATATTTTAACTAGGGACCCCCCATTCTTCCTGCAGCAGTTTTGCATCATCAATCCTCGACCACGTTCAATTTTACCAGGAGATTGGTTGACGACCGTTGTTACTGTTTCAAAAAAGAAAGAAAAAGCATATCTTCTTGTCACAGCCAACCTCTGCAACCACTATCACCTACAGTTTGCCACCGCCGTCAACCAACCCATCAATTATCAACATAGCTGCTGCCACAGGTTCAGGTTGCGGTCACTTGAAGCAAGCAGCTGCTATTGTCATTAGGGCTTTAAGAAAAACCTTGGTCTAAATTAAACAGATCATCAATGTGGCAAATCCAGTTGAAACCTCAAACCGATTCTCTTTGATTGATGCTGAGATGGAATCAATTGTGATAGTTGAACTGAAAAACAGGCCTTCTACTGGACCAGCACCTACAGGTTTGCCTTCCTTAATGAAGCAAACAAGTAGGAAGGGGAGTAAATCAGTGAGGAGAGGTGGTCGCTCCAAAGTTTAAAAATGATTGCTGCAAGTAGCATGTGAGGGGCTTTAATGACCCTGCTAAGCAGTATGATCTTAAGAAAATTTTTAAAAAAAGAAATGTACAGACTGCTGGATGGTTGAAACTAAAGTAATGTTGGAAAATGTTGCTCGAACAACAACTAAATGGATGAAACATTGGCAATTCATCCATAACAGCAGTCATAAGGGAGTGACGAGGATCTTGATTGGTTGGAAGCAACAATTTCTACAAGTCACTTCTATTTCTATTCATGCTTAGGTCATCACTGTTGAGGTGAATCAAATAAAACAAGCTCCTTGGTACGGTCTTGCATTTATGGAAACAAATAAAACAAGCTCCTTGCCTGTTAATTGGAGACTTTAATGTTGTTAGATTTCCAACTGAAAGGCAAGGGGGTAGTGGAATCAATCACCTTGACACTACGGAGTTCAACAAATGCTTATTCAGATTGAATTTACAGGATTTGGCCACTAAAGTAAGCTTTATAGTTGGTGCAATAAGAGAGATGAAAATAGATTCTCATCGAGCTCTAACTAACTCTGCCTGGCTTGAATGTTACTAGCACTAGGGTGGCAGTTTGTAATCCTGGTTTATCAGATCACTAAATGCTCCTGGTTATAATTCTTAAAACCAGGAATGCTGCTATCAGGCCATTCAAATTCTTCTACTTTTAAATGCAGCACTCATCCCTCAAACCACTGGAGACGCAGTGCACACACTTTATCAGAAACTCAAAAGGCTTAAACCTAAACTTAAGTAAGTTGAACCATGAGCACCATAGTTTAAACATCTCTAGCTGAGTAGCTGAAAAATGGCAAGAATTACAGGCTGTTCAACAGGAGATATACACTGGTTCTCTCCATATAAACATTAGTACCACTGACAAAAGGCTCCATGTTCAGTATTATGATTGACTCAAAGCTGAGGAGAGCTTCTACCAGCAGAAAGCAAGAGTGAAAGCGGTAAAGCTGGGGGAGGGAAACACTGCATATTTCCATAAGAAAATGCAGATTCATAGAGCTCATAACAAAATCTTATCCATCAATACCACTGATGGATCTCATATGGTTGCAGAGCAAGAGGTACATCAAGAAGCTATAAAGCATTTTTCTTATTTTCTTGGAGAGACTCAACCACCGTGCAGGCATAATACTGCAGAGTCATGCATAAGCAACTGTCTCCAAGCCAATAGGAATAGAACATCTTGATGAGTGCATTCACTGAGACTGATGTCAAAGAGGCCATTTTCTCCTTTAATGCCCATTTTCTCCTTTAAAGCCAACAAAGCTCCTGGCCGCGATGGATATAGTGTCGATTCTTTCAACAGAATTAAGATGTGCTTGGCTCAGAGATGTTTATAAAGCTGTGAGCTCTTTCTTCACTAATGGAAGGCTATAAAAATCTTTAACTGTAATTCCCTTACCTTGATTCCTTAAGGTCCCCGTCCCTAGTACTATGACGGAATGAAAGATTTTAGACCTATTCCATGTTGCAAATTAGTCTATAAATGCATAACTAAGATGTTGTGCAAAAGAATGCAAAAAGTTCTACCCTTCTTTATCAGTAACAGTCAAGCTGCTTTTGTGAAAGGAAGAAACAATGGGGATGATATCCTTCTTATGCAGGAACTAGTGAGAAAGTACCTAGGCCTGGAGGAATTCCAAGATGTGCTCTGAAAGTGGATATCCAAAAAGCTTATGACACTATGGATTGGGATTTCTTGCAAATTGCTATGGAAGTCCTATAGTTTCCTCCAACGTACATTAGGTGGATCATGCATTGCGTGACAACTGTAAAATACTCTTATCAATTTGGATGGGGCTATGAAAGGATTATTCAGCAATCACAGAGGCTCAAGGCAGGGTGATCCTATCTCTCCTTATCTTTCTTTCGGTTATGGAAGTTTTCTCCTGTCTCTTGGATGATTTCACTAAATCCTAACTTCACCTTTTATCCAGTGTAAGGAACACAAAATCACCCGTGTGCTTTGCTGACGATCTCTTCATCGTTGCTGGTGCCAACATCTCTTACATCTCTATCATCAAACAAACTATTCAAGAGTTTGGTTTAATGTCAGGTCCCATTCCCGCTTTACAAAAAAACTCCTTGTACATCGCTGGTCTGAATGAGGAAAATACACAACTGGTACAAATTATGGGAATTCCCTTGGGCAACTTTCCTGTTACCTACCTAGGGGTTCCCCTAATCACTAGAAAACTTAGAGCCTCAGACTGTTGAGTTTTAATTGACAAAGGGATGAGAAGAATTAACAGTTGGACTCTTAAGCACCTTTCTTATGCTGGCAGGCTGCAATTGGCCATCTCGGTTATATTCAGCATGCAGATCTATTGGTGTGCCATTTTCTTGCTACCAAAGAAGATCATCTCTGATACAGAAGCAAAATCTAGGAGCTTCATCTGGCATGGAAAAGATACCACGTGTACTGGAGCTGAAGTAGCCTGGAATGATGTTTGTTTGCGGTGGACTTGGGATTAAAGGATTTCAGGAATGGAACAACGCTGCATAAGCTGCTATATGCAGGTATATATGGGATCTAGCCAAGACAAAAAATACACTGGATTAAATGGAGTCACATCTACATCATTAAAGAATGAACCTGTGGCATTTTACACCCCCGACTGATTTATCCTGGACTTGGTGTAATATTGTGAAATAAGGGGTGCAATGCAACATCTTATTAAATACTCCCTCCATCCCTAATTAATTGATAGTGTTTGACTTGCATGCTTATTTAGGATAAGAGTACTATTTTATGAGAGTCACATTCTACAGCAAGAGAGAGAGAGAGAGAGGGAAGGAAGAAAGTGGCCCAGAAGAGAAAAAAAGGTGTGGGTGGAGGATTAGATGTGGAGAGAGAAATAGAATAAGAAGAAGTGTAAGAAGGGTAAACATGGAAAAACACCTATGGAATCTTTCTTAATTTCGAAAGTGATCAGATTTTTTCGGACTGCCCAAAAGGAAATATGATCAATTAATTAGGAAATTGAGGGAGTATCAGATCTGTAATGGCCAAAACACCTGGTTCTGGCTTGAGAATTGGCTGCACGGAGTCCCATTGCAAATCCATGTGGGCACAGAATTATATATGATGCTGCAAGCTCTATGAACATGAAAGTGCATGAGGCCTAGATCAATGGAAATTAGAACATATCTATAAGATCACAAGCTCTCAGGGAGTTGAGCTCATACTTATATCCTATCCCTGACATAATTGCTGATCAGGATGACCATCTCAAGTGGCTGTCTAATCCCCAAGGCCAATTTAGCATAAATTCTGCTTGGCATTTTCCCAGATCCAAACATCCCTCTGTTCCATGGTGGAAAATAATCTGGTTTCCTGGGGACATTCCTAAATGTGCCATATTACTTTGGATGCTTTGTAAAGGGAAACTTAGGACCAAAGATAAACTCAAGATGTGGAATGTTGTTACTGAAGACAATTGCATTTTCTGCTCCCAAAATCAGGAAACAGTGGCTCATCTCTTGGATTGCTCGTTTGCCCAAGATCTTTGGCGTAAAGTTCTTCACAATCTCAACATTCACCATGGCGTCAGGACATGGACTCAGCTGCTCCAATATGCAATTTGTAATTTCAGAGGCAAAAGTTCTAGAGCTGGTTTATGCAATTGGCCTTTGCGACGACATTTTATGGTATATATGAGAAGAGAAAAATCAAAGGATTTTTAAAGCAACAGTGGATGACTCAGGTTTTCGCAAAGATTGAGATATGAATGAAATATTAAGTGTTAAGCTGGAGGAAAGCTGCCAGGTCTCCGATTAACCAGAAGCTATGCCAAAGCTGGAAGCTACCTTCTACTATGCTGCAGTCTTGATGCATGCTTGATTCATGATGATCTTTCATCTGTTTTAGTAAACCAAATACTTTAGGTGCATGGTTGTTATGTTGTTGGAGCTTAAATGATAATAAGGGACCTTTTACCCAAAAAAAAAATTTGTGAAGGAAATAAGAGCTATTTTGGGTTATTCTATCTGTCCAGTTTCATACTTGACCCAGATTCGTGTTTTCCCAGCCCAGGTATGTTTGCATGTTACTCCTAAGTTGCAGCCTAGTTCAGCCCTTGTTTTCACCCATAAAGTCCAGCGAACTTTCTTAGACATCCAGCATAACCTCCTCCATCCAGAAATGTGAAAGAAAGAAACAAAAAACAAAGCAGCAGAAAACTTTCCATTCCTGTCTTCTCAGTTCCTTGTCATGGATTTTAGGGTATTACAAATACTTGATTGGATAAAGCATGTGTTAACCATATTGACCAGGCTATATTATTGAAGTTGCTGAAGGAGTTCAGAAATCAGAACTTCGGGTGGCCTTTTACCTCCACCTCTAGTCCAGTACTTTTTATACACTAGTGTAGAGCATGTGCGTCACACGTGGATATAGTCGAGAGTAATATTTGAAGTGATATTGTTATCTTTTTTGGGATCAGAATAATGTAGGTCATCTATATTCTTATTTCTTTCGTGACGTGTTTTAGAAGAAAAGTATCTTTGATATCAGTTCAATGTTTGAAAATATTCTTTGTAGACTTCTGGTACTGCTGAAAATAAAAGCAAATGGAGAAATTAAAAGAATGAATCTATATACTTGGTTTTGTAATCTGTTAAATTGGTTTATGGTTAAGATTTGTAATTTTCATTTGATAAAATGCAAAACACCTGGTTTTCAACTACAATAACCGAACATATTTTTAGTTCAAATTGGCACTATGTTTAAGCCTTGTTTTTTTATGCATATTTAACCCTTTTCCGGTTTTTTTTTTCTGTTTTTGTTTTTCCAACAATCTTTTGTTACTTAATTGATTTTTCACGTATTTCAGTTTCTTTATTTTGTGATGCCAAAGGAAAGTGGGTTCGCAATCGACGTGAAGGTGCCACAAGGAATGCAGTCCGAGTCAAATGTCAAATTGAGTGATGTGAGATACAGTAAGGATGGAACAAGGGCTTCCCAGACAGAGCCTGAGGGTGGCAGTGCTACGAGGGCGATGGCGGGATGCGAATATATGACGACAGTCACGGTCCGAATCTTAGGTTCAGAGTCAAGGTCCTGTATGTTTCTCTCTCTAGGATTCTAGAGTGAGAAAGTGAAAAATGTTAAAAATTCTTCACATGAATTCTCAAGACCTCTATTTATAGAGGTTGAGATGATGTCATACGCAACACATAGCGCTCCCCGGGAGTGACGTCACCAAGGGGTCCACAGCTACCTAGGTAGCACGGACACGGCATCGGACACCGACACCGACGGGGACACCGGACACCGCAATTTCCAAAAAACTGAATTTTGGACACCGCAGGACACCGCTTTTTTTTTAATATTTTTATTATATATATATATAATAATAATAATAAATAGGGCTAATTACACCTATGTCCCTGAGGTTTGGGGGTAATTACACTCGAGGACACAAAGTTTCAAAATGTAACACTTATGTCTGTTGACAAACGGAACCCTAAAAATTCTAACGGTTTTAAATGACTTTATTACCCCTGACTTTAAAATAAATTACCCACTTAATTTACTGATTATTCTTCCTCTCCCCACACCCAGCACCCACACACCCCCACGCCCCCACCCCCCCTGCGCCCCCCGCCCCCAACCCCATTTCTGTCACTTCTGCATGAACGGAACGGGGTCAAGGACAGCCCCAATCGCCACACCCCTGCTGCGGGGGAGAAGAGAAGAGATGGAGGGGAAGAGCGACGGCGACGTCGCCGGTGGTGGATCTGCTTTGTTCGGCGAATAACAGAAGGGACTGCCGGAGGAGAAGGGGGCTGCCAGGGTGAGGGAAGGGGCTGTCGGCGGGGAAGGGGACTGCCGACGGGGAGGGAAGAGGTTACCGGGGTGAGGGAAGGGGCTGTCGGCGGGGAATGGGACTGCCGGCGGGGAGTGAAGAGGTTGCCGGGGTGAGGGAAGGGGCTGTCGGCGGGGAAGGGGACTGCCGGCGGGGAGGGAAGAGGCTGCCGGGGTGAGGGAAGGGGCTGTCGGCAGGGAGGGAAGAGGTTGTGGGGTGAGGGAAGGGGACTGCCGGCGGGGAGGGAAGGGGCTGCCGGGGTAAGGGAAGGGGCTATCGGCGGGGAAGGGGACTGCCGGCGGGGAGGGAAGGGGCTACCGGGGGTGACGGATTGGACCTAATTTGGAAATTAGGGTTTCGGGAAAACCCTAATTTGCACATTAGGGTTTCAACAAAAACCCTAATTTTGGGTTTCAACAAAACCCTAATTTTGGGTTTTAAAACCCTAATCTTTAATTAAGGCTTGAATTCTTAATTTAAAAAGGGGTAGTATCGTCATTTTAAAAATATGTATTGATGACATCAGCAAAAAAATACACTTTTTGGACGAAACCCTAACGGATGGACACGGCTGATACATTTGAAACATTTTTTGTCACGGAATGTTACATTTTGAAACTTTGTGTCCTCGAGTGTAATTACCCCCAAACCTCAGGGACAGGTGTAATTAGCCCTAATAAATATCAAATACATTCCATAATCTAAAATAATAAATAATAATGAAAAGCTACCAAAACAAGAAATTCAAATACAACTCATACTTAAACGTTAAATCCAACATAGTACATGGTACATAACATAAGAAATTAAGTCTTACAAAGACCAAAGTCATACGAATAGGAAACAAAGGAAATAACTGAAATAAGTGCTCAATCGATTAAGTGCTCAATCTACATAAAACATTGCATTCTGAAATTAAGGTTCTGAAATTAAGTTAACAAAATAACTAAGTCAAAAAGAGAGAGAGAGAGAGGGTTCCTAAAACGACTCGAACGAAGAGGAAAAAAAAAGACTCGAGTCTTAAGTCTTAAGACTTGACAGAGGAGAAATAAAAAAAGAGAGAGCCAGAGGACTTCGAAGTTCGAACAGAGAGGGAAGGGAAGGGAAGGGAAGGGACCTGTGCCTCAACGACGACGGAGAGGACCTCCGGCAACGATGCAGTGAGCTCCGGCGATGGCGACGGCGTGTCAAGCCAGCTGCTTCGGTCTTCGCGACGGCGACTGGATCTGTCGGCGTCGGCTTCAGAATGTTGGCGAACAGCTCCGGCGACAGCTACAAGTTGGTAATGGCTTCAGTGAGGTGGTAGATAGCTGACGGCTGTAAGGTGAGTATTGCAGATGGTGTTATTTTTCAGATTAGGGATTTAGGGATTTAGGGCACAATTTGTTTGACCCCCGAAATTAGTTCCAAATATTCCAAAGTTGCCCCAAACGGTCCGACACTGCACATTGCCGTGTCCGACAATTCTCGACGAAGTGTCCGACACGGTGTCGAAAAATTAAAAAAAAATCGGACACCGATTGGCGATGTCCGACACGTGTCAGGCGATGTCCAGAGGGTGTTGGGGTGTCCGTCCGTTTAGGACACCATACCTCCCCCTAGGAGGGGTGTCCGTGCTTCCTAGACGCTACATGTGTTAGAATCGTATATTTACCCGGCCTGCCCCGCATAGCGTCACTCTGTCTATCTGGAAAGACCAACTCCCACAGCGTCGGTGTGGCAAGAGAACCCCCTTGATCTAGCCACCAATCCAAGCCCTTGCAGCGTCCCACAGGTCTGGCAACGGTGGGGAAGACCGGACACCCAACTGCCAGGTGGACCAGGCACGAGCCCTCCGAAGACCTGCTCTCATCTCGGAGTGATCCGAGGGTCATAGTCCCTAGGGGTGCCAACGCAAGTCCCCAGTCATGAAGACACCCTGGCGGAGATAGTGTCCCGGAGGAGTCACCTATCCCGCGGGTAAGTCCTTGTGCTGGAGCACTCGGAGAGCGTCAAGTAGCATCCCGGAGGAGCCGTCTACCCGACGGGCCGAGGTAGCATCCTGAAGGAGCCATCTACCTAGCGGAAGGGGAGTTGAAAAGCTCCCTGGCGGAGATAGTGTCTTAGAGAACGAGCCTATCCCGCGGGTGAGTCCTTGTGTTGAAGCACTTGAAGCTCGTCGAGGTAGCATCCCGGAGGAGCCGTCTACCTGGCAGAAGGGGAATTGAAAAGCTCCCTGGCGGAAATAGTGTCCCGGAGGAGTCGCCTATCCCCGCGGGTGAGTCCTTGTGCAAGAGCACTCAGAGCGCGTCAAAGTAGCATCCTGGAGGAGCCGTCTACCCGATGGGCCGAGGTAGCATCCCAGAGGAGCCATCTACCTGGCAGAGGAGGAGTTGAAAAGCTCTCTAGCGGAGATAGTGTCCCGGAGGAGTCGCCTATCCCCGCGGGATGCTGTACACTCCGGAGAGTGGGTTGAAGCATGTTTCACGTCCATGGCGAGGGCGCATGGTGTAGTGAATGAGAGTGGTGCCCAGGGGCAAGTAACATGATTGTGGCGCACGAGCTCGGTGCCAACGGCACGAGACAATGAGTGTGGTGCATGGGCGCGGTGCCTATAGCACGAGACATGATTGTTGCGCATGGGCGCAATGCCAACGACATGAGACGTTGATTGTGGCGCATAGGCGCAGCGACGACCGGCGCAGGACAATAGCTGGTGCCGGGGCACCTCATGGAGATGGCGCACGGGCACGGTGAAGTGTGTATAGTGCCCGGGCGCACGATATTGTGACAGAGAGAGTGGGAGCATAGCTGTATCAGCGCCGCGACGCATGGGCACGGCTGAGTATGGTGAAGGCGCGCAGGCGCTGGCGACGTGGGTCGCGGAGACAGCATCCGGGCAACTAGCAAAGGGTGTCGCGGAGACAGTGCCCGGTCGATGGACGACAGGGGTCGCGGAGACGGCGCCCGGTCGATGGACGACGAGCATCGCAAAGTGGGCATGCGGAAGCAGTCGACTGGGGTCCCGGAGTAGGCGCGCGGACGCGGGAGACGGGTTCCGCGAAGCTGTCGCGCGGACACGGGCGACAAGGTTCGCAAAGAAGGAGCACGGGCTCAGGCGACGGGAGTCGCGGAGTTATCGCCCAGACGCGGGCGATGGGGGTCGCAAAGACGGCGCGCGGCGCAGGCGACGGGGGTCACGGAGATGGCGCGCAGGCGCCGGCAACAGGAGTTGCAGAGACGGAGACTGGGAAATGGGCGACAAGCGTCACGAAGACGATGCCCGGGTGACGGGCGACGAGAGTCGCGAATGATGCATGGTCCTTTAAAGAAAAGTGAATGTACTAGGGGGGAGGCCAAAGGCCAACCCTTGGTGGAAGGCCGAGGCTGACCCCAAGGGGAGGCCGAGGCCGACCCCAAGGGGAAGGCCGAGGCCCACATCCTTGGGCAAGTGCCAAGGTGCGCCAACGGGCGACGTACGATGTGCGTCGGTCGAAGCATGATGAGGCATCACGCAAGAACGAGTTTCTTAGTGATGAAGTCACGTAACGAAAGTGAGAAGTGCACATGACTTGAGCATGCACGTTTTGACCGGTTGGAAGCGTTGAAAATTGACTATTAATTATGCCGACGTGTCATGCAAAATAGGACCCCCACTGGGTCCTTAGGTGCAACCAAGATAGGTTGGGAAGATTTTGTTTTTTGCTTTTCAGTTTTTTGATTGGTTAATTATTTGTTAGCCCAAAAATGTACGGAAAAAAATCACAGTTCTCATTAACAAATTAAATATCTAATGTTTATTTTATTTTAAACAAATTAAAAAGGGAATAATAAAGATTTTCTTTGTTTTGTTTTTCTTTCTCGTCACACTTTTCATTTTCCAATGTATAGAATAGATTCATTACCCAATGTTCTGTTAATTTTATCAAAATTTAAAAGGGAGTAATAGAAGAAGGGTAAGAATGTAATTGACGTAATTAATGGATGACATAATCGTCCAAAAATGATTTACAACATTCATACTTTTATAGGTAGTATATAGATAATTAAAGATATAGATTTTATAGGTAGTACACACACACACACACGCATGAATATATTTTTTGCAACCACACATTTTGTTTCCCATTGTGTAAATGTAGGTTTAGGTAGGTTTAGATTAAATTTATGACCTAATGTTCATTAAACGCATTACAAAAGAAACTAATTAGGGAAGGGAAGGGTAGGGTTGTCATTGGAATATGACGTAATTAACGGAGGACATAATCGTCCAAAAATGATTTACAACATCTATACTTTTATAAGTAGTATAGATAATTAAAGATAAAGATTTTATAGGTAGCACACACACAAATATATTTTTTGCAGCCACGCATTTTGCTTCCTAATGTGTAAGTGTAGGTTTAGATTAAATTTATGACTTAATGTTCATTCAACGCATTACAAAAAAACTAATTAGGGAAGGGTAGGGTTGTCATTGAAATAACTAACAGAGGGTAAAACCGGAAATGATAGCAAAATTAGTAATTAATAATAGTATTTATGAAAGGGTAAGATTGTTATTGGAGTGATTAACGAAGGGCAAAAATAGAATAAAATGATTTACAAGATTCATACTTTTATAGGTAGCATAGATTCGAACAAGCCACCATTTATGATGAAGAATCAAAGTTTCAAAAGGAGCCATGTATAGCGCATTCAGCTTTTGATGAAAGGCACCAATCTATGATGAAGAGCACGTCTATGACAACAAGCCACTTGCCGCTGGACGTGTTCAAGATTCATCAAGAGAATTGTCAGTTGAAGCCCAAAATGGAGATAACTGCAGCACCTCTGCACATTCTCAAAATTTCTTCTGCTCTGCAATCACAATTTGTTGAAGACATATGAACTTCGTAATTCCTCATCATTTACTTGGTCTTACTCAAACCAAGCATGCTTTTTTGCTCTTGCATTTTCTTCCAAGGAACAATCTGATGGCACTTCAAGTTGGAAAGGTCAAGTTGCGCATCAAGTTTTTCTCAGTAATGGGAAGAATGATGCGGTAGGAGCAAGCAGAAACTCAACATTATGATGTGAATTGTTTTTGTTATGTAAATTTCATGTGTTTGATTTTCAGGATAAGTTGGTTTAAATAATTGTCATTTGGCTTGTTTAGGATTTTAGTAAGTGGGATATTCTACCATTTCAGAACTTCTCTGGCTGTAATCCCTTCACAGATTATGATTATTGATATCGAGAATATCCCTAAACACACTGTTTATCTGGGTGAGTATGTCCCCTCCAATCAAGCATTTGGGCTTGGACACGTTGACTCGATTCTCATTTTTATGTGTGATTTGATCCGCCTCCCCTCATTGATATTACATTTCGGGACCCCCTATTCTTCTTGCATCACAGAGGTTATCAGTGAAAGAAGATTAGGTTAGAGAGGCATGGACAGGTAACTTTGATTAGCTGTTTCACAGAGAAACCAAAGGTAATTTAGGAGAACTAGGTGACTCGTGTAATGATACTAATCAAGGTTTGCTCGTAGAGGTTAAAAGGGATCAAAATAGGGAAGGCTAATGAAAATTGCTTCTGTCGAGCATAAAACGAGTATAATCGCTAATGGAGGGTAACAAATAACATTAATAAGCAACTTCACATAGTGAACAAAAACATTACGCAATGAAAACTGGATATTTCAATCAAATAAACAGCAAGCCAGAAAGAGGACAAAATCCCAATTGATAAAAAAATAATCTGAGACATGGGAAAGCCGGTTGTGAAGTCAAAAAGTGAGCCACCAATAATAGCCTGAACAAGTGTACAAAGAAAAAAAGAGGAGAAGCCAAGTGAAGGTCTCATACATGTCATCCGTGGCAACCATCACAGTTGACAGTGGTTTCCTTTCACCAGCACCACTATCTTGTGCAGCTTGCAGCACATAGGAGGAGATTGACAGTGAAAGGACCCAAGAACAATAACTGGAATCCCTAAACCTTTGACTTTATATGAGCCGCTCTTCTCGACGTAGTTCGTTACGGTCCAATGGGTTAGGGCGGTTGAACAACCAGGTTTTCCCTACTCTTAAAAAATATGCAGGTTCTTTCACTAGGCCCAATTTTACCACCAGACCAAGCCACGGCCTAGACCTACCTGTTCTCAGTTAGACCCATTAAACCGGCCGGTCCGGTCGTGTTTTTAACACATTGCATTTAATGCACCAACTTGAGGGCGAGCGTAAAAAGTTCTGGCACCATAATGCTAAGGAACTCGTAGTCTTTTCATTTTATTTGTACGGAGCCATGGTCTAGCTCAGTGCGCAGCATGATGTCTGTGTGCATACGAGGCTTAAAAGGAGCTGCCTATTTTTCTTACAGGAATTCCCTCATCCTAACTGTCTCATCTTGAATCTGAAAGTGATGCAACAGAATCATGGCATAGTGATGCAACACTTTGATATCCCGAGAGACTCTCTTAATCTTCTCTAACCTAATCCTAACTACTCAAATCCCTAAATCCCAGCTGCATCATCCTTCTTGCCAAGAGGATAGAAATCATGAATGGTATTGTTTATTAGAATTGTATCTACTTCATTGGGTTTCTATTATAAATGTACCGCTGTGTATCTCTAGCAATGTGAGAAGACCAAGTAATCAACCAGTAAAAATAATCTTTGTACCCAAAAATTTTTTACTTGAGCAAATGTTATACAATTTAAAATACTACCTCCGCCCCACAAAAATTGATTATATTTCCCTTGTGGGCCGTCCGAAAAAACTGCTCACTTTCCAAATTAAGAAAGATTTTGTAAGTGTTTTTCCATATTTACCCTTTTTATACTTTTTTATTCTATTTCTCTCTCCACAACTCATTTTCTCTCTCCTGGCCCGCTTTCTACACTTTATTATTCTAATTCTCTCTCCACACTTAACACTACACCAACCAATTTTCTCTCTCCTAGCCCACTTTCTTCCCCCTCTCTAAAGGGTAGAATGGAAAACATAAAATATATGACCTAAATCCTTAATATGCATGCCAAGCCAAGTCAAATGTGATCAATTTATGTGAAACAGAGGGAATAGTAAACACCAAGAAAAAAATTTTAACTTGTGCAATTGTTACGACTTGGTCCAAGCCCCACTACAGGGCATTGCCTCCCTCAAAAGAGCTAGCAAAGTAAGTAATTAGATCAAAGGCAAGGTCATATAAGGGCAATCTCATACTATCCCACATCCCATGTGGCATATCACAATCTCCCTCCTTATTCCTTAGCATGCTTGCTAAGGCTCGAGCACAAAATCTTCCCCTCTAGCCAATGTGGAACATAATCTAGCTTACCCTTCGTTGCCCCAACCATCCTCTTGATGTTTGGATATACCTGGGCTTCCCGTTGTTTTTACCAACCATCGGCAACCCAACTGAATAGCCTAGCCCATACTTTCAAGAGTCGGCTCTAAAATACCATCTGTAACGATCCAGTGCACTGCCCACCATAGAGCATTGCCTCCCTCAAAAGGGCTAGACAATTAGGTACTTATAATTTCTTATAAGGGCAATCTCATACTATCCCACATTCGATGTGGGATATCGCAGCAATACTCCTTAGATCTTTTGCAACTGATATTATCATTAGAAGCCTGTTCCATCTTTTTGAATTGGCACAGTTCACTAAATATTTATAGAATCTAGATAGTACAGATGTGGATGGTGTAAAATTTCTTCAAACTCAGTAACCAGCACGTGTAAGCACTTGGTGCTAGCAAAAAGGTTGAAAACTGTTCACAAAAAGGGCTGAGAAATGTGATCATATGACTTATTCCACACATTTAAGAGGACATGAAGCACATTAGAATATAATATATAAGGTAAAAGAACACGACCCCTGACCTCAAGGAACTTGAAATCTGGCTCCATTGTGAAACAAATGCCTTCTTGTGTTAATAAAGAACGGATAACAAGAGAGAACCTCTCAGGAATACGGATAGGATATTGGTAAACAACTTGATTGAATTTCCCTGCATCATATAGACATTAGGAAAACATTAGCCCTTTCTTCTCCTGTATAACCAACTAATACAGGATACACATGTAGCCACGAAATAACATGAAATGACCCCCCCCCCCCCCCCCCACAATAATAAATGAAAACAGTAACCACGTTTGTAATCTAGTATTATTTAAAACTAACAAGACCAGAAACAGATCTTTTAGTGGAGAAGTATTGAGAATGACACACATTCTTGGAAACAAATCACGTGACAAAGAAGAAAATAGAGACTTTAGTCGTGCTTTTTACAATGATATGCAATGCCATGGAACAAAAACAGATAATAGCTGGATCCAAGTTCCCCTGGGACTTTGGCAAATGCCCCAACCTGAAAATGTTTCTCCAAAATACTACAGGCCTACACTCTCATAGCTGTTACATCAATGGCAACAACAAAAGAACATGTTAAATCTTTACTCCTGTGATTAAGTAGATTCTTTGAACATGTTGTGCTGCTTAAATTTTTTGTTTCTCGTGATAATGCCACATATTTGAAAAAATAACCTATAGTCACGGCTTCATCTAAACGTGCCTCTATAAATCAATCTCAGTAAAACATAGTCCCAATCAAATCTACCTCCGCAACCATCACTTCAAAAATAACTCCACAACTGTTAGTTCTGCAACCAACACCACCATTAATATATGAAACCACCCTGTTAAGTCATGTAGTAGATTGTCTTATACATATCTCTTGACTCTATCTGAACCCACTTCCATAATCATTACTGACAAACTGTCGACATGGGCATCGTCCATCCACCCTAAAGAGCTGCATGAGACTCCTACCACTTCAGAGGGATACTACTTCCAATAGGATTCCATTAACCTATGAGACATTGTTTTAGTCTAACATCATTGGTTTTTTCTTTCGATACTGCATTAGCGTAAGTGTAGTTTTCAATGTTTAGTGATATTAACCTTTTCTTATGTTTTCATGGCCCTACTAGTTTGGAACGGCGGCTTATATGATGATGTAGTTTTCATGCTTGATTTGTATAAAACAGGACGTTCAGATTCTGCTTTAAGAAGTCCCTCAGGGAGGTAGATTAGCTTAGTCTTAACTTTGATTAGTTAGTGATAAGAGGGCTAGTCAGTCCTTAAGAATGATTAGTTCAGCCTTAACCTTGATGAAGCTACTAAAGATTACTAAGGGTTAAAGGCGATTAGTTAGTTTCTGAGCCCAACCAGTGAAGTCTTAATCAGGACAACGATTATAGTGATTAGTTAGTTGTTCATTACGTTGACCAGTCGTATTTAAGCTTGATCAGACCTAATCCTAGGTTTAGCTTCTGACAACCTTATTGCCCAAGACATGTGATAACTGAAAGGGGTCCGATGCCATGAAAAGTCTTGTGGTATGAGGTGAAACTCAGCAGATTCTTCTTTACTTTGAGAGTTATCTTACTACCTTTTAAGGTAAGAGCAAGAGAGAGAGGAGAGATGAGAGCTACCTAGTCTTAGAGATAAGAGAGAAAAGATTGAAAACGCGGAGAAGGAAGAAAAGAGAGGATTTCCTGTAACAAAATTCTAATAGATGAGTCATTGATATTTTGGTTTCCTCTTTGGCTAAGCATGAAGACATCCATGTGTTCTACTCTCTAATCTGATTGCTAAGGCAGGGTTCTGCACAAGAATGACTTTATGCATGCTTAAACTATCGCTTTGGTGTATTTTACTGTGCTATGCTTGAAGGATGGTGTATCGTGTGCCTTGGTTTTGTTTGAATCCGAAGACAGTAACTTGCTAGAATTTCAGTCACTTCCAAATAGGCATAGCTCGGTAAATTATAGTGGTACTCTAGTGATCTTTAGCTTTTTGGGAACCTCAAACGATGCTACGTAATTTCGAGCTTTTGCAATATTCTGATCATGTCGGAGTTGCTTTTTCATGAAGCTGGTCCATGTCTTTCATTTGAAGCTGACGTTAGCATCGATGCATGTTAATGTTTCCTATGGCTCATTATGGAATGCAATAAATGATTTAGCACTATCATCGCTTACTTGACGAAACTGATGTGAGTCCTTGGAAATAGTGGCCTTCACGACCGGGAATCTGGTGATGGAGATATGTTGAGCTTTGCTCAGCAGGGAAACCTCCCATGGGTATTACGTTGCATGCCACGTATACCATAAACTCTGAGCAGCTTGTTTAGGTCCGACTTTATCACTCAAGAACCGTGTTTGATCGGGTGAGGCTTTGAGTGATTGGTTCAAGACAATACCAACAAATGATGCTAAGTTGACGAGCATTTGGTTCATGTGATTAGTCCTTGGACTCATTATGATTTCTATTTGCCTTGCTTGATATGATTCGCTCGTTCGTTGTTGTGAGTGATTTATTGTGCTTATAATTAGCATGTTTCTATGTTTGTATTGTGCATTCTTGTCATAAAAAAAGGACGGCCTCTTGCATGGGGCTTCCCTCACTCTCTGCGTTCCTGTCACGGGCAATATGATGCTTAAGCTGTTTAGTGCTTTAATTAGCACTGGCTAACACTGCTTCTTTGCATAGCTTTTAGACGTAATTCGTGAGGAAAACTTTGGGAACCCCATTTTGATTGAGAACCAGTAGTAAATCCTTGTGAACTTGTAAATAGTAAGTGGAGTGTGCTATGTTGTTATTAGTTTAATGGCTATGACAATTTGGGCGTGCGTGAGAGAGATTATTTTTAGCTTTGGGATGCAAGCATAAACAGATCTAATGATACCTAAATTACTTAGATGTGCATCTGATTAGTATCAATGTAATAATAGTTCAAGTCTGACTTCCTCTGGAGGCATATCAGAGAGTCAATCCACTTGATTGCTTATCGTCCTGCTTATTGGGTTGTGATATTTAAGATGATATCAGAGCATGTGTTTAACTCCAGTGTCTTAAAAACCAGACCATTCATCAAAAGGAAAAATGATCCAGTCAAGGGTCAATGGTTTAACCGTCGGGCCAACCATTGCCGAACCGTGATGTAGTAAAACATATTTGGGTTGATAAAATATATTCTTAAAAAAATAATGTTACTATGATAAGAATTCCTTTATGCAAGGATACTAATTACCAAAAAATAAAAAATCACAAGGATACTTTTGCAAGTTTGAGAAACAGATAACTTTCAACTAATTCTACAGAAATGAAAAATGCTTGGAAAAGAAAAACCTAAAAATGGGTGGAAATTAAGAAAAAGTAAGTATGACAAAACCAATAACCAAATCTTGACAGGTTTACGTAAATAAACTTGGAAAGTGGGGGAAGAAAAAGTAGGCATTTAGTAAGTGTGTGTGTGTGTGTGTGTGCGAGAGAGAGAGAGAGAGAGAGATGGCTCTTGTTTTCTTTTCAGGAACAGAGAATTTGTTTCCCTAGGGCACATAATGCTTCGCACATAAAATGGACCGACAATAAGATCTTTCCCAGTTGGACCGCTACAACCTGCAGTGGTTCGAGTGGTTCTCAAAATTTGGACCGGTTCAAGCACTTTTAGGCGGTTATTCATCTATACATGGATTTTGGGTGCACCCTGACCAGAATTTGGACCAAAGATGGTTCTACCGTTTGTACCTATTGCAGTCCGGTCCGGGTTGTATAACATTGTTTCACTCATTGGCTAAGATGATCTTCTGAGTTAAGTGTTAAGCTTGATCATTAGAAGTTGAGTTTTTTCTCTAATTCCATGCCTCCTTTTATGCACCAATGACTAACAGAGTAGCAAGTTCCAAAGGGAGACACTGAGGCTGCCTTACAGGATGTGTATGTTGTTTTGGGGCATGTCGTCAGTGTTATCAAAAGTGCAAAAAATCACAGGGAGCGCACATCGCCCCTTCAAAGAGGCGCCTTGCCCTTGGGTGTGCAAGGCGGGGGTGGAGGCGCAAATAAAAGCCCAAAAGGTCAAGTCTTTGATTTCTGTCATTGTTGCATCATCTCAACCATGCATTGTTCTTAATTCTTTCTTTCATAACGTCATAAACCAATATCTAAACCAAAACAAAATCTGAAACCCCAAATCCCCAATCAAGCAATTCTCTTGCAGTTGCTCACTGTGCCAATGCCTGGTCGTCAATTGTTGCTCCCTTTCAAGTAGATCTAAGCCCTATGTTTTATGGATTCTTCAATATGCATGAAGTACCCATGTCCGACACTTGACACTTGGTATGAGATATGTGATATGAAATATGCATCCAACACATCTCATAGGATATGTCACTAAGAACACTATCTTTTAATCTTTCATTTAGATCGTTATTACCTTGAGATGAAGTAAGTCTTGTGTCACATAAAACACCATGCTAACTAAGGAATACCTAACAAATGACAATACATAGCCTATTTTGTGGGGTCCTCACGTCTTGGGTTTTGAAAATTAGACAAATCCGGCACTTAGACATATATCCAACTCGGACACTCATACCCAAGCCCATGTAACATATTCTACGCCTTCAGTTCACCTTGTAGACGAAGAAGATGAAATTGATGAAAAATCTCTACCAGACTTGGAACCTATGATTCCCTTTGAAGAAAGCACTGTTGTGCTTGCCCTCACTGGTGATCAGAGCGTCATGTTCACTTAAGCATAACTACTTCTCATTGGATTTGAAACTTATTCTAGTGTTGGAAGTTTGTTAAATTGACATGTTCTGTAATATCTTTTACATGTATATTGGTTTAATTCACTTGTATCTATATATTTTTATTCAGCGTCTCACTTCGAAAAGGTGCGTGCCTGCGCCTGGCACTTAGGCTCCAGGGACCTTTGTGGCCATGGAGTAACAATGCATTAATAATCATAACTAACAGAGGGTGAATCATCATTTAGAGATTCTTATTAACATCATAAGCTAGCAGCCACTACAATTCCTTGGCAAGGGTGATCTGGATAAGACTGAAAACTAGATTAGGAAAATGTATACTAATTTCAAACCCATGAGACTGAATGATGACCTTAAGCTATAGTTTGCTACTTGTAGACCATATGATGATGCGTCTTGCTTCAGAAAATGATAAACAGCAAAGTGGAGTGTGGAGTGTCAAAGACCCATCGTGGGTGCCTAGCGCAGGGGTGTGCATAGGGATATAGGCAATGTACCACACAATGGCCAGGTGTGTAATGCCACAGCCTAATGCACTCGGCTTTTCACCGACCCACCTAGACACTGCGGGGATCTATTAGAAAAGAAGCCTGGGAGTTTCCTTTAGGTATAACTGGTTGTATCTGTGTGAGAATGCCCATGGGTCGGCGACAAATGATATCAAAGCCACACCCAATATGTATTGGAACTATAGGCCATCGGTGGCAATAGGCATTGCGTTTGAAACCTCTTTGATGGCTCCATGGGGTGCATGAAGTCACAAAGAGCATCTGTGGCATACAGGGTGCTAACATCAGACAGGACTTAGGACAGTTGTTTCATCCCCTTTGCGAGGGCACGAGGGATTGGGCGTGGCAACGGTCACGGATACATTGTATGGGTGCCTAGCTTAGGGGTGCACAGGGGATAGAAACGTTGGAACACAACGGGCCTAGCTAGTGATGCACTGGGCTTTGCACCAACCCTAACATAGCCCAGACACGAGGGAATCTGTTGGGAAATGGCCTGGGGGACTCATTAGGTATAGTCAACTGTATCTGTGTGAGAATGCCCCCATGTCTGTGACAGGCGGCTTCAACAGTTTTCGGGAACTATTCAAATCTGATAACAACAGCAATTACATTCCGCAGAGTTATATGGGAAGGGAAGCTGAATTTCTGATATGAAACAGGGAAATCTCACGGCGCAACATTGTGCAACCAAATGCATCATTGGCTGAACAAGCTTACTACTTGGTGGAGGGAGAAGAAGGCTAGAAAGTTTAGGGAAGGTTTGATGCCTAAAATTCAAGAGAAGATTTGGGCATGACACCCTAGAAGTTGCAGAGCCTATGATCATCTTCTCGACAAAATTTCAACACTTTCCCTTTCGTCATAATAACTTCTACTCCCCCTGAAATCATAAGTAGCTCATGCAGAACTATACATGAGTAGTTATGCCACTAAAAAAACTCATATTATTGTGCAAATTGAGGAAGATGCACAGAAAAAACAACTTCATGAATAATAGTTTAAGCTAGATGATGAGCTGGAATGCACATAGGCAACAAGCACAGCTGTACAGGACATGAACGCCTCAGAAGTGATCCCATTATACCTTAACCTGGACCCTATGCCGCATGGGTATGACTAAAAAGGCAGTCAGAGATTTTGAAGTCTACCTGTTACACTTCTGAAATTGAAATCAGAGAGACCTTTCCCGACAGAGTTCTGCCAAATTGCTTCCAACGCAGGAACAATGGGAGAGACATCAGTCCCGCTAGCGAGGAAACCAAGTCTAGTGAAATCATTTGCCATCTCAACATAATCCTCATTCACAGCATGCACAACAGCATCAATCAAGATCTGTTTATTTTGCTGAACAAGAAAAAGAAAGCGAACAGATATACTACCCTTCTTTAGAGATATGAGAGACAGGACAGAAAATAGCACCAAAAAAAAAGCTTTCCTACACCAAAATAAGAAGTCGTACAGCAATAAAAAGTTTGTTAAACATATGACAATCAAGCGGCAATGACCGGAGAGCGCACAAAATTTGTCTTTATATGAACTGGACACTTCCAATACAGGAAAAGTAGCGGTAACAGAAAAATCGAGTGTCTTTGGGGGTAAATGTTTCTTATTTCAAGAAAGTGCACAAAAGAACGTAATTGTGGTTACTAGCTCTAGGCAAGTTGCCTAGGGTAGCAACATATTCGCTTTCCGCACCCCATATATAATAACGGCAATATTTGTTTGTACTGCATTGGCTAACGAATATATATATTTCTCACATATTACAAAGATACAGATTATCAATTTAGACAAAAACATAATTTTCAATTAATTTTCAATAAAATTACTTAAAAGTTTTTCTCAAACTCAAAGTGATTATGAAACTCTTCACGTTGATTATTAGATTAATAATAACGTGATGAGCCAACCAATTCAAAAAAAAAAGTGATAATAGAACTTAGCGTTTAGTTATTTGAGCTACAACTGTTTCCATACAATCATTATAGCGGCTATAAGTAAGGAATAAAAAGTGTAGACGGACACCTCTCCTAGGTGGAGGTTTGGTGTCCTAAACGGACGGACACCCCGACACCCTCCGGACACCGCCCGACACTTGTCAGACACCGACAATCGGTGTCGGAATTTTTTTTTTATTTTCCGACACCGTGTCGAACACTTTGTCGAGGAGTGTCAGACACGGCAATCGGCGGTGTCGGAAGGTTTGGGGCCAATTTCAGATTTATTGAACTATTACCGTCTTCTTCACTCTCACCTCACGGCCGTCTTCTTCTCTCTCACCTCGAGTCTGATGTCTGCCGACCACATCAAGGATGTCGCTGGTGTTGCCGGAGCTGTCGCCGATGTTGCCGGAGCTCAGTCGATGAAGATCCGAAGCCAAAGGATCTGACGGCTACAGTCGCCGAAGGAAGAGAAGTTAGCTGCTGCCGCTGTCGCCGTCGCCAGAGGTCTCGCCGTCGTCGCAGATCTCTCCGGAGGTCCTCCGCCGCTGACCCAGGTCTCTTTCTTCTCTTCTCCTGTTCCAGTCCTCTCCTCTTGTTTCTTTCTTTTCTTTTTTTTCTTTTCTCCTTTGTCGTCACTCCCTCTGTTTCTTTCCTATTATTTTTTCTTTTCACCCTTTTCTCCTTTCTTTCTTTTCTTTTCTTTTTTTTCTTTTCTCCCTTTGTCGTCGCATTTCCAGTACATTAGACTAAATAAATATTGACCAAATAAATTATGACTTGTATTTAAATTCCTTATTTTGACAGTTTTTCATTTTTTAGATTATAGAATATATTTGATATTTATATATATATATATATAATAAAAAATATATTAAAAATAGCGGTGTCCAAAATCTGATTTTTTGAAAATTGCGGTGTCGGTGTCGTGTCGGACACCGACACCGTGTCCGTGTCCGTGTCCGTGCTACTACAAAAAAAGTTAATCTGCATATAAAATTGGAATAAGCTTAACCGTCAAACAAATTCATAGTAAGAGCTTACATGTTTTTGAAAGTGAAGCTCTTGTGGCCCAATGCTAGCTTCTCATGACTAGTGATGATGGTGGGAAAGGGCAGAAGAGGAAGAAAAAAAGGCTATACCATGAGACAATAGGATTAAGAGGAGTTTTGCAAGAAAGTAATTCTTGTTCAGAACATATGCTGTTATTGCCAGCAGCCCTGACAACACTGTTACTAATTGGATGATGATGTCGAGGTATGGTTTCATAAGACCAGATGCACAAATTTTGTGCCTTCCTATACGTGTATGTTGATATAATTGGGCTTGCGTCCCGCGCGCCATGCTGAGACTATTATTGGACTAATGGCCCATTTCTGCTTGGCACAATTACAATTAAAAGTTGCAGCTAATCTCGTATTTCATTCAGCAGTCAAAAAACAAAGACAAACAAGACCATTGCTGGGCAGATGGTTGATGAGCAGCTCAGCTGAGCTGTTCAATTTATTTGAAGGCCAAAATGTATTCTATGTTGTCAAAATTCTCATGAAAAAATTTTCAACAAAAAGAAAGCAGGTCTGGTTTTACCCCTAGCAATCATATTCAAAAGGGTCTATACAGAAACGCAAAGCTTATATTATATACGAGACGCAACATTCCTGATCTAGAACAGCAATCTTGCCATATATAAATAATGGTGGATTCGAATGAAAAAGAAAAAGAAGTGTCCCTAACTACTACCTGACTTAGCACGGCAACATTCCCAAAGTCCACATATGCAATACGTCCATCACGCATGGCAAAGATATTTCCAGGGTGTGGATCTCCATGAAACAACCCAAATTCCAGCAGCTGCCGCAAAGCAGCACTCACTCCAACAGTCAAAAATCCATTGACATCAATGCCTGCGTCCTTAATGGCCTGAGTAACATGAAGGAGAATATATCAACATACAAGGTGGTATCTCTTGATTTACCTTCAGAGGAGAGCTTTAACTTTCCAACCTGTGGGTCAGTGCATCGTATTCCATCAATCCATTCCATCACCAAAACCCGTGATCCTGAAAGCTCTTTGTAACCCCGAGGAATTTTAACAGTCGGATCGTCTTTGAAGTTCTCCAAGAAATCGTCAATATTTCGAGCTTCCTATAATTCGTGGAAAATAGAGATAAATAGAAGTAAGGCCCAGAGTTAATATATTGTGAAAGTAAACATGTAAGACACTTCACATAAGAAAAAGTTGATATACACAGAATTATTTTACATAATTTTTTTCCTTGTGGGAGTTCAACTATAATGTGCAGAGATATAATGTAATGCCTTTCATATTTCTTTTGACAGAAAAGGGAGCATCAAAATAGTACCAAGGTATAATCAAGCTCCTCTAAAAGCTTCTCGCCAAATTCATCAACAATAAGCTCCGCATTGCATCCGAGTTTCTGCAAACTGATTCCGTTCAAGAATGAAGCTAGTGTGCGGAAAAGGAAAAGATCCCGATAGATAATAGGCTCTATCTCGGGCCTTTGTACCTGCAAATATGAAACAACATCTCCACTTTAGAATGCCTTCAACTTAATGTTTTCCGACAATGTCCCATGTGACAAATGAAATTGAAATCTGTCATCGTAAAATATATTATGACAACCATTAAAGTAAATTAAAAAAAAAATACTGCCTTCCGTAATCTGCCAGAGCAAGAAAATCTACAAGGTGCAGCACTGCTATGTTACATGGACTCTTCAAAATGCGTGAAGTACCCGTGTCGGACACTTGACACTTGGACATGGGTATGGGATATGTGTCCGACACATCCTGTAGGATATGCCACTAGGAACACTATCTTATAGTGTTTCTTTTAGTTCGTTATTACTTTGAGATGATCTCAGTTCTCGATTAAAACGATATGCATACCCTAAAACAGTATGTAAACCACGGAATAAGTAAGAAACAAGAATAGCTGGGAATATTTTGCCGTGTCCCCGTGTCTTGAATTTTGAAAAATAGACGAATCCGAAATTTGGACATGTATCCGACTCGGACACTTGTACCAAGTCCATGTAACATAGTGCAGCAGACCAGCACTGATGTCACACAATTGCACATGACAGTGCTCTATATGCGGGTCAGCTGAAAATGTCCATCTAATCATGCTTTCTCCAACAAAAGAAAACATCTCCTCAAGCTAGTTACTTTCAACCATGCAACTGCGGCAAACATGGTCCCCACGATGCTTCAACATCATAGAGGTGATGAGAGATTCTCCTCTAACTTTGCTTGGTTTAATCACTTTCAACTAGGAGCAGGGGCAAGGATGGAAATACAATAAAAATACACAAACATCCACGCACCGCACATACAAAAGCACCACATTAACACAAAAAATCTCAGAGAAACCATAAACAGAAGACAACTGAATCCATGCAACTTATATCTACTTGTCTGAAGAAGCAGCAAGCCTGTAGAATAGTGAGCCTATATAAAATGAATTTTCACAAAGGAGATTGCGGAATAAGAAATTTTCAAAAAAAGGAATGTTGAACTAACATCGTGAATCTTAAAAACTCTACTGCATTAAAGTTTAACAGTATCGTACAGCTCTACTTGTCATTTGAATTGTAACAGACAGTTAACACTTCTGCGTTAAACGACATATGAACAGGAGCCTATCTAAACAATCTGAATTTTAACAGCTCCACTTGTCTGTTTTGGAAGCAGAAGACATCCAAATTCATGCACCATATATCTACTTGTCAGAAAAAGACTAAAAAAAAGGTTAAGAATCATTTGTTTTCTCTAAATAGCAATTCAACTCTCCCTTAACTTATATTGTGTTGTCTAGCTGCTACAAATAGCCACATCTACAAAATGGAGGCATGTCCAGGTACGTGCATAAGAATATAGCTCGAATATCATTTATTTGATAATTAAACTCACTTTCAAGATCTAGATTCATTGAGGAAATATCCAACATGAAATAGGGGAGCATCTATAGATCGCTGCTCCTTGTCCTTTGCCAAAAATATTATAACAGGTTATTCCATTTCGAATATTTAAACAATTCAAGCTTCTAAACGTGCTCTTAGCACATGTTTCCTCTTTTGCTTTCTGCAAATCAGTAAGCTGAAACATAGGAATGCTAGATCCGTGCTTTTATCTATATAAGCTCCTCCTGTGTGGCTAAAAAGCATTCTGGTGCCATTCTATCTTTCCTACGTCAGAGAACAGAAACAGTTCTAATAACAATACCAGCACAATGGACCAATTACCGAAAACCAGTCGTCCTTGCTATGATGAATAGCATTATCCAACAAAATCAAACAATTTACAAAAGTGAGGAACTAAAAAATGTCAATTTAATAATGTAAAAAACAACAAATCTGTAAAAGCAAATCAGATGAAAGTCATACAACCTTAATCGCAACATCCTCTCCTGAAGAACGTAGAGTAGCTCGATAAACTTGACCAAGACTTGCAGCTGCTATAGTTTCTGACGAAATTTTGCTGAAAACAGCTTCAAGGGGTTGACCCAATTCCTCTTCTATAATGTTGAAAGCAACCTGAGCCATCGTTAACCACTAACTGCTTAAAGAAAAAGGGTTCTGTTTCCAAAAACTCAAAAAAAAAAAAAAAAGTGGTTTATCTCAAGGACCAGACATATCAGTTAAGTACCTGATTGGGAAAAGGAGGAACATCATCTTGAAGAATGCAAAGTTCATTCATATAATCTTCTCTAATTATATCAGGTCTATTCGCAAGAACCTGTAAAGAACAGTAAAAAGTTAGACAAAATGGCGTAACATCAAAGCAACAGGAAATCAAAAACCAAAAAAATATTAAATTCAAGCAAAGCGAGAGCTTGGAATAAAAAACTTAATCTGGCCCACTGCAAATGGTTTTATAGCCTAGAAAGGTTTAACATTCATTGGACATTTAGAAGTAAAACAGTTACTACCCCTTAACCTTCTTTCCTGGTAAGTGACTATGATTCACCAAATGACCCACGTGTAAAATAAAACTTTCCTTTTTTCTTCATTTCTTATTCGGTAATTCCACTAAGTTTTTCACATAATTCTTTATCTACTAACTGGTCTAAAGTTTGGCATTACACAAGTTAGTAGATATAGAAATATTTGGTAAGTTGACATGCATGATTTGGCATTATGCGCACAAGTGGTAATTGAGCAAAGTTAATCACTGTCAGATTTCATGTATAACTCTTGAATGGCTCTATCGTCTAAGCAGTGCAGAGTAATAGAAGAACAGAGCCCGTACTATAGTGAACCCGCGGATTAAGCACTAGCCTCAGTGCAACCTGCAAAAGACTCATGCATGGGCCCACGCTTACACAAGTGATATTTATATTGGACAAATTACACTGACATCCCTCCAGTCTTACTACGCTCGCTAGCCCTCACATTTGAGAAATTACAGAGACACCCTTTACCATTAATTTGGGTGAAAGGCGTTGATTTTCATTTTAGGAGGAGTTTCACCGTCATCATGTCACCAAAGTTCCGACAGATGACACTCGTGATTGCACCTATTAAAACAAACATCTAAGCATAAAAGACCAACTAATCACAACTTGGTCCATACAATCCACTTAAACCACAGCCTTTATTTTTTGCCAATCGAACCAAACCCAAAGAATTTACCATGCCATGCCTTTCAAAAGAAATGATATGGGTTTAATTTTATTTTAATAACTTTTGGGGCTTCATATTGAGTTTCAAAAGTCAGAATCAAACCTTAAATGTCTTCCGCCGAGTTAACCCATCTTCTTCCTCCTCCTTTCGTTCAGAACAAATGCACTTGAAGCATTGTTCCGGTGAAACAAACCCAAGGACTCAAAGCAAATTCACCGGTAAACAGCGAAATCTTTACATTTGTTTTACTTCCTTGTGTCAACGAATCTGAGTGATTTAACTGTAATTTTACCATTTAGTTTCGTCTTTTGTATACACAGATCTGTGAGATACTAGCGTGGAAGCGTTAAAGCATTGATTCATGGTGAATAGTTTGTCCATAAATTGAAGCCTTTATAAAAATAGCGGAAGAGGGTCAGAATTTTGGAGAGGGCGAAGCGTGAATGGAAAAGCCTTGGAATGGCTGCGGGGCCCAATTCGACTCAACTTTTCTTTGTCTTTGCATTACCCTAGTTCCTTAAACCGACAGTTATTAATACGGCATCCTTGACTATAGTAGAGAGATCAACCTGAGCCTTTTATTTTAGGCCGGACGAGAAGCCCTCATTAGCTGCAACTCGACCTCCCATTGGTTGGCGTGTAAACGGCTTCATCACCTAATCATGCAAAGCAACTGGGAAGGTGGGTGGCAGTTGTGAGGTGCGTAGGGTAGTGGGTGACAGTACATGAGTGGGTTTGTGCCATGGCGGCAGTGCAGTATGAAGGTGTGTAGCGGTGGTGTGGTGCCTATGATAGCTTTTGCAGCGGCAGATTTCAGTTGGTGGAAGTGATGCAGTTTGAAGTTAGACGGCCATGGTGCAGTGAATGTGTTGCGATGGTGGGTTCTTTTTAGGTGGCAGTCGGTGTGGCTCATGGGATGGCGGTGGTGGGGTCTGTTTTCGTGGTGATGTTATGCATCTGGTAGGTAAAAAAAACTAGCAATTGGTCTAGGCGTCATACTAAACAAAATCTTAAAGCCTTCATGTGTAGGTAACTGTTACAAAGGCACATTCTGTTTATCTTTTATATGCTAGTGGATGGCATTGTTCGATTTGGAAAATATTAAAAAGTTGGCGCTCAATTAGTCAGAAAGTTATGACTAGAGTTTAATTGAAATGTGTGTGCAAACCATGGATGGGAAGAGAATAAGATTCAGCAAATTACCATACAAACCTCAAATAATGTACTCAATGAACTCCTCTCTTGCACCTATAATTTTGTCTCTGCAATCGACTGCAGGTTATATGTCTTAGCATGCGTACTTTCAGGATTAAAAAAAATTATTTTAACTATTAAAAAGGACGGCAAATCATGGAACAGGAGGTTGATGTACTAACCAAAATGCTAAGGGGTATCAGCTTAATTTTGCTAATGTGAGGGATGTCAAGTATAACTGTAGGGGTATCAGTGTAACTTATGCTATTTCTATATCATAAACGCGTTCTTACAGTTTTTCCCTAGTGTTAGTGGTATCTCTAAATTTAGCATCTCGGTCCTATATTAACTGTCATCAACAAGGTTAGCCAGGACCACGACGACATACTTCAAACCACCATAAACTCTTACTGAGCTAAGAACAAGATGACAACTAACACCAATAGAGAAGATTGAATGTGGAAAAAACATAACCTGGCCCGCTTTGATGAAAGAAGGGCCCAAATCGCACAAGAGATTCCTAAGCTGGCGGGCACGGAAAGGAACAACTTCTTCATCACGGCCTACCAAGAAATCGTACACTAACGCAGACCAATAGAGTCCCAAACTCCAAACAATCTCAACTCCGCGGCCCACAAGTGACAAAATCGCCCCTCTAGATTCCAACACCTTATTCCTCACCTAATAACAACCAAACCAAACCGAACAATTAATACAGAATTCAAAACCCACAGTACCAATCAAAGTTAGGTACAATAATGGTTGTTAATCCGTACTGTTTCGGGGGTGTACTTGCGAAATGGAATACAAACACCTCGCTCAATATCGAGTTGCTCTAAAGCACTACTACTACTGGTGCTAGGCTTGGATAGTTGTAACCTGGTTTGGCTCTCGATGCTCCTGGGACTGCTGCCACTTGCAGAACCGGCGGTGATTGTAGTGGTCGTTGCTAAATTTGATATTTGCAGCGCCTTTGCTTTTTCCTTGGGCACCGCGTAGAGTTTCCTTCTTGGCTGTGATCCAAACCCGGTCTGACAGTAACTTGAAGAAGCCGCGCCAACCGGCATATATCTGACGTCAGTACATACTACTAGTGCCATCGTTCTGTGAGAGCGAATTTTGGTAGAGAGAGGGAGCGAGAGTGTTTGGTGGAGAAGGCAGCGAGTGATGGGAGGTGGATTCAGTTTCTCTGCTGAAGGGAAAGAGGATTCCCTCTCTTGTAACCATGCAAGTTGCGTGTATGCGGTAGTTAAATGACAACTTGCAACCAAGAATTTGAGATTACGAAATTTGTTGGCATTGAAACGAGAAATTGAACCACAGCAGCTAATAAAAGCAAGGGCTAACCAACGTGTCAAATGTATAAAAGAGGTATTTAAGTTTAGAAAAATAACCTAATTAATCTGACAGTTAATGGGTGCAGATAAAAAGTCCAGAGGTAGGACTGTCATTATAAAAAAAAAATCATTTTTCTCTCTCTATTTCTTCTTCTTTAGAGTATGTTTGGAACCATGGATTTGATGGGATTTCATTTCAAATTCTCAAATTTTGTTATTTGGAACATTAAAAAAGGAATTGGTATTTGATTTCATGGGATTTGACTGGATTTGTTTCTATAGTGTAAAATCCGATAAAAATGGTCGGATTTCATGGGATTTCAATTTACTTGAATTAAAAGTAATTATTCACCTATTTTACCCTTTTTTCAGGATCTCTCTAACAATGAATCCATCACCATCATCTTCATTGTCGCTACCGTCACATCACTTTTACTACCACCACCGGGACCACTACTGCCACCACCACTAGCACCACTACTACCACCACTACTGCCACCATCGTCGCCACTACTGTTGCCACCACTACCACCGCCACAACCACCGCCACAACCATTGTCGCTGCCGCCACAACCACCGTTAAGACTATAGCCACCACCACTACAACCACCACTATCACCTTCACCACCGCCGCCACCACCACTACTATTGTCACCCCCGCCACCACTACTGCTACCTACATCACTATTGTCGCCAGTTAATGACCACCAGTTACACCTCAATATCATCACTACCATCATTACCATCCCTTAACCACCCCACCGCTTCCATTGCCGATGTTGTTATCAAGTGCAGTGCTACCACCAACACCACCACCACCACCACCATGTGGTGACACTAGTACACTTGAAATCACTTATCGTATTTTATTTTTCATAAGTCAATGATATAACTGTCTAAAAATTTATTACCTTTCCATTTCCTCTGTTCTCCAAACACAAAATCGAAATTCCATGATTTGAATTCCCTTTAGTTTCAAACAAAAAAAAGTGAATTGAATTCCAAACCATTTTCAAATCTGAAATCCAAATCTCAAAAGAATTGATTCCAAACGAACCGTTAATTCAGTATATAATACGAGCGCGCACACATACATTGTCACAGCCTCACACGCCCACCCCGTCACAAACACAGTTTTACCATCACACACACACACACACGGGCAACCCACACGCACACACTATCACACTCGTAACACACACAGTCTCTTACTGTCAAACTCAAGTCTTTACATTGTCAAAATGTTGGAGGAGATACACATAGGTGCCCTCCCCCAAGGGTCACCTTCGCATTCCAATATTGCATTCACTACAAGAAACAGTGCCTTTAGCGACCGCGACTGGCGGTCGCTAAAGGTGGCAACACGGTCGCTAAAGGGTTTTAGCGACCGCGTTAGGACGGTCGCTAAAACGGTCGCTATAACCCAGGTCGCTAAATTTTAGCGACCGCATTTAAAATTCGGTCGCTAAATTTAGCGACCGCGTTGACTATATTTAGCGACTGCATAAGGCAGTCGCTAAATATTTTTTAATTTAAAATTTTTCTTTTTTTAATATTTTTTATTAAATTATATTATATATTTAGGGACCGAAATAGCGACCGCGATATTTAGCGACCGAATTAGCGACCGCAACTGGCGGTCGCTAAATAATTAAAATATTTTTTTAATTTTTTATTATTTTTTTAAAAAAATAATAAAAATATTTAGCGACCGCACTTATTTAAGTCAGCGACAGCAAATGTCGGTCGCTAAATAATTTAATTTTTTTAAAATATTAAAATTAGCGACCGCTTTGTTTTATTTAGCGACCGTATATCGGTCGCAAAACCTGGCTTTGCAAAAAAAAAAAATTGCAGGTCAAATAACCTGTCCAAAACTTGTCGCAGAACTAATATCAATTCACATCCAATCCAATCGATCCAAAAACCGATTTAACCTCGGTTGAAACGATTTTGAATGAATGTGTTGAAAGCTTTCAACGCATTCATTCAAAACTGTTTTAACCCCCTGTCCCGCATTCATTCAAACATCTGCTCGCATTCATCAAAGTATAAATAAACGTTAACATATGCATTAAAATAATAGAATTCATACAGTTAAGTACCGACGATCAATTCAAAACAAGAGCATAACATTCATTGCATAAATCAAACCAAACCCCTATCTAAATCACTCGTCGGCAGAACAACCAGCCCCGTCATTATCTTCTTCATTCCTCGATGGCACGTTCGATCCAACAACATCTTCATCGCCCCGGGAGTCACTGGCACTACGATCATCGGTATCGCCCTGCACGAAGCCATACAAATGATTCAACATCATATATCAAATCAAGATCACATATAGAGCACAAAATACATAAGTAATTGAAAATTTTTGTATTACATGTAGTTTGGGGTCCTTCATAATTACGTAACCGTCACCCAGCAGCATCTGCATGCGCGCATCAAACATTGTGTTGAAGCACTCTACCAACGTAGCAGCTGCCGCTTTTGCCTGAGAACCGGTACAACTGGTCTCGCCTGTCGATTGAGATATGCCGGCTAGCAACGCTCGTGCGGACTGACAAGGGTGGCCGAGTATACGGTCCTTCCTAGGACCCCCAGTAGTGTCTGACCACAACGAGAACTCGTCCACTGTCTGGCTACCGTCTGGCTGGGAGTTGGCCTGAACTCTCTCTTTAAATAAACTCTGTATAAGAAAACAACAAAAATGTTAGAGAAATTCTATTGGCCATAATCGTAAAAAATGCAATAGGAATACAAAAGTAGTACATGAGTTACGTGCTCACCGCAAACTGCTCGGCGCCTTCAGACACCCAATTCACATCACTATTCTGGTGTGTGCGCTCAAAATGGCGGAGCCTCATAGGGGGCCTCCTGTCAGGGTCCTCCTCCATCAACTTTAGCTCGTGCACGGTAAATGGACGGGAACCAGCACTGTGCTTCATCTTCTTCTCGCTACGAGTCATCTCCGTGCCTCGCTCACTCAGCTTCGCCCAGTCTGGAGTACTCCAATGCAACACCAGCTGCCTCCACATGGTTCTGGAGAAGTACTCGGGATTGTGATCTCTGGTCATAGATATATTTGTCGTACCCGCCCAAGCTAGCGCCCACCTCCTCGCATTCAACATCCATTTCTTGTAGTTCTCGGCACAATGCCACTCCCACGCCTGCCTCCCGAGTTCTCGCTCTCCGTCCAACTCAAATTTGAAATAGTCCTGAACATAATTCAACACAATTGAAAAACACAGTTAGCAAGAAAAATTCAGCGATAATGTACTTCTAAAACCGAAAAAGTAAAGCACATAAAAAATACTGCGCTCCTTACCAAAAACTTCCCCCAAACAAGCTCTTTGTCTGATTCTGTCCACGACCCCCACGTCGCATAAGGCTGTGGGAGGTAAGCCTTGATAATAGGACCGATCTTGGTCCTAACACAATCCTCAACAAAACTAATTACAAGAAATCACAGAGATTCATCAATCCCAATATAAGTGCATATTACAATAGAATTGAGCTTTGCAAATTAAAAACATACTAATTGTTTCGGACATGAGCAGTAACCCTCTGCTCCGGGGTGGCTGGAAGAAGTATTCTGCGGGTGATACCTCGCGGTACAGATGAACTAGACGCTGCAGATGATGAAAAAGGAAATTATTATATTTATTTATATATATTGCAAGTAATTGCTTTCAATCCGAAACAAAACTAATATCGTCTCACCATGTTCTGAAGCAACTGATGACGATGACGGCTGCTCAGTAGTAGTCGCATCACTAATCCTAGGGAGGGGGCTGACTGTGCCGAAGCAGCTCCGCGACGGCCACCTCCACGACCTCGGGGTGCACTGGATCTCGGCATATCTACAATGTAGTTTGCCCGAATAATAAACAACTTAAGTGCAGAACTAAGTATGATAACAATGTGGCACTGCCGACTATAAAAGATAACCCAAATTAAATAGTCAACCACCCTCAATTAATAACTAATTCAATTTAAATAATAAACAGGCATTTCTAAAAGTACATTGACAAGAATTTTTTTACTCCAAACAGTCAATCACTATCACTAATAGACAACGGAACGTCTTCCTCCTCGTCGTCATCTTCGTCCCCTTCATCTTCATCGTCTTCTTCTTCATCGTCAATGTCTTCCTCAGTATCGTCGTCATCACCATCATCATCACGGAGGGCTTCGGCATCGACCTCTTCTCCAGTATGGCCTAAATTGCAAAGAGGCTCATCAACAACATCGTTATTCTCTTGAAGCGGTATCACTGAGGGAGCATCATCCTCTTGGTACATCTCAACGAACACATCATCATCAACAAAGCCTCTTTTGGTCTTGATAACAGTGCCAATTTGGATCCTTCCTTGTCACACCCTTTGCATAGAAGACCTACGTTGCCTGAGCTACAAATACAAATGGTTCGTAGGATCCGAGCCTTGACCTCATATTAATGTCTACAATCTCATGTCGACTAACTCGAATACCAGCTGTAATGTCAAACCATTTGCACCTGAACATTACCAGTCGATTACTGCTGCCATAACAGTCTAGTTCAACAACCTCCTCCAACTGCCCATAAAAATCACGTTCGCTATCATTATAACAGTCACCTTTGATCAAAACTCCACTGTTTTGGGTTTGTTTAGTAAGGTCAACTTCCATCGTGTTAAACCTAAACCCGTTGACAATGTACCCTTTATGACACGATACTAGTCTACTTGGGCCAGCAGCAAGCAACTTGAGACGGACATCAACTCCATCATGGACGGTCTACAACAACAAACAATTTGCACAGAGTATTAGCTTATCACATGCGGTCTATATTAGAAATGAACTGTAGGTTTTAGAACTTACGCGCTGTCGGAACCACTCAGGGAACGCGTTGTTTCGCATTTTTCAAGTTGTCCGTCTAATATCACAGGGTTTGCTAATAACACTTCCTCATCGTATTCACTGCATGTTATATGGCATTGTCGTTATATTATGTGAGTAAATACTATGAGAATGAAGGTATGTACGCAACTACTTACACTATGAATGGTACAACTTCAGTGCAATTCATGAGAGCGTACAATGTTGCGGCAATATACTCCTCCTCGGATAGATATTGACTGCTACTTGCTCCAAGTGCACGACCAAGATGCTTGAATATGGAAAGACGCTCATCGAATTCTGTGTCGACACTATTGTCATTGTGACCAAGTCGACTCATCTTTGTATCAACATCAGTCTCAAAGTAAAGGGAACAGAAGTTGGTAAGCTCCTCAAGGATGTAAACCTCTGCAATTGAACCTTCAACCCGGGCTTTGTTTCGCACCTTTTTCTTAAGGTCAAACATATACCTATGTAAGAAATAAGGATTGATTTCAGTAATCAACGCATGTGTGCAAGTATGAAATACAATTTAAAGATGGATGGGCAACATCACTTCTCAAATGGATACATCCATCGATACTGCACAGGTCCGCCCACTCTAGCCTCATATGCTAAGTGAATGGTCAAATGCTCCATCGAGTCAAAGAAGGATGGGAAAAAGATTTTCTCTAACTTGCACACTGTCTCAACAATGTTTTTCTCAAGAATCTTAATATTACTCTCTCGGAGCACCTTTGAGCACAAATCCCTAAAGAAATGACTAAGTTCAGTTAATGCTTCATTTACTGGTTTCGGCAAGAGGTCAGGAAAGACAATTGGTATAAATCTTTCCATGAATACATGACAATCGTGACTCTTTAGACCATAAAACCGACAATCTGTAAGGTTGCAACAGCGTGATATATTAGATGCATAGCCATCTGGCAGCTTCAATAGTTTAACCCACTCGCACACTTGTTGTATCTGCTTTTTATCCAATGTATATACTGCTTTGGGCAAAACCAGCTTACCATTAACCATTCGTGGATGCAATTCACGTCGTATACCCATCACCTGTATATCTCTGCGTGCTTTTAAGTGATCCTTTTATTTGCCCTTGACATTCATGACTGTATTAAACACATTTTTTAAAACATTTTTCTCAATGTGCATAACATCGAGATTGTTGCGTAGAAAGAGGGTCGGCCAATAAGGTAGCTCCCAAAAGATGCACATTTTCTTCCAGTTGTGTTTTTTTCCAAAGCCAGGACGTTTTAGACTAGCACCACACTTTCCAAATGGTACCGCATCCATGTCAAGGTCCTTTACGCACATGTACACTTCCTCGCCAGACAATCAGTCACGTGTTTCAAGGCGACGCTGCACAGTTTTAAAACTTATCTTTTTGCCTTCGAAATGGGTGATTAGGCGATAAGAATTGTTTGTGACACCCCCAAAAGGAAGCCTTCACCCCGTGCTTTAAGGTGAAAGCCTTACTCATTTCCATACAATAAGGACATGCCAACCTACCGTGTGTATTCCACCCACACAACATACCGTATGTAGGGAAGTCATTGATAGTCCACATGACTGCTGCCCTCAAGTTGAAGTTCTGTTTAAGAGATGCATCAAATGCTGGGGCTCCAACTTCCCACAGATTTTTTAACTCATCGATCAACGGCTGCAAGTACACATCTATATTTCTACCTGGGCTCGTAGGTCCAGGAATGAGTAATGATAAAAACATGAATTGTTTCTTCATACACATGTCCGGAGGAAGGTTATACGGGACAATGATCACAGGCCACGTAGAGTAGGGTGTGCTAGAGTGCCCAAAAGGATTAAACCCATCGGTAGCGAGTCCAAGTCGCACATTTCGAACTTCTGCAGCAAAAGATAGGTGTCGATAATCAAATTCCTTCCATGCCTCTCCATTGGCAGGGTGTCTTAATAAATTAGGAACTTTACTGCGAACGTGGCTATGCCATCTCATGTGCTCTGCCGTTTTAGAAGAGTAGTACAACCTTTGAAGCCTTGGTGTCAGCGGGAAGTACGGCAATATCTTCCATGCTATCTTTCTTTTATTCCCACTGGTCGGTTTATATCTTGCGTGTCCACAAATCGGACACTCGCTCAAGTCACTGTTGTCCTTCCAAAATAAGACACAATCATTATTGCAAGCATCTATCTTCTGGTACCCCAAACCAAGTTTCATCATCATTTTCTTAGCACTATAGTACGTGTCAGGCAACTTCTCATCCTCTGGCAACATTTCTTTATTAAGCTTCAAAAAAGCATCAAAACCCCTATCACTTAGACCATGCTCAGACTTTAAGTGTAGCATCCTTGTCACAGCAGATAACTTGGTGTGCTTTGTACTTCCATTCCATATTGGCTCCTCAGAGTCTTGTAACAATTTATAAAATTTCTGTGAGCTCGGGTTTGGCTCTTCTTCCACATTAGGGTTACCATCGTTAAAATAGTTATCCTAATTAATCCTACTAGGCTAGCTTCCATTACCATATGTTGATACTGGGAAAATCCTGGATCTCTAGGACTGTACTGTCTAAACTCAGCGGTGACCTCAATGGACACCCTCAAAATTGGTTCCCCGTGCTGAGTCCAATTCGTATAGTAACTCATAAAACCTCTACGGAACAGATCAAAACTTACATCGTCGGGGGTTTTCCAACTTAACAGCTGACAATCATTGCACGGACATTTAATCGTGCCATCATCCACAATCTCCCGTTGATTCAAAGCAAATAGAATAAACCCGTTTACTCTCACTTGGAGCAATCCTCATTCGTATCCAACTTCTATCCACTGACATGATATATATCTCTCACTGCCTGTTAAACCTATACAAGTCGAGTTCAAAATTAACCTTCAATTTGAAAAAAAAAATATATTGACCAGTCACTTACAAGTGAGTGTTAATCAGGATTAAGTAGGGATGATTAGTGCTAATTAGCGCTATCAAAGCTCCGTGTCAGACACATGTCCGGAGGTGCCTGTGAGGTGTCTGGGTGTCGGACACCATACCTCGACTCACATAGACTGTCGGTGCTAATCAGTGTTAATTAGCCCTAATCAGGGGTAATCAGGATTAATTAGGGATAATCAGGGCTAATTAGTACTAATTAGGGCTTGAGTATTGCTAATAATTGCTAATCATTTTTAATCCGGGTCAATTAGAGCGATTAGCCTAATTAGTGTTGACTAGTGCTAAATAGGGATAATTAGGGGTGCTCAGTGTTAAGCAGGGCTGATTAGTGTAATTATTGTCAATTAGCCCTAATCAGGGATAATTAGGGCTAATTAGGGCAGATTAGCATAATCAGTGTTGATTAGTGCTAGTCTAGGTAGCACAGACACGGACACTGTGTCCGACACCGACATCGACCGGGACATCGCAGAGAGATGTCAGACACGTGTCCGAAGGTGCTGGTGAGGTGTCGGGGCGTCGGTAGTTGTCGGACACCATAACTAGACTCGTATAAAGTGTCAATGCTGCGTAGGTGCGAATTAGGGCTAATCAGTTTCAATCATTGTTTATTATGGATAATTAGCGCTAATTAGTGCAAATTAGGGCTATTTAGTGCTAATTAGGTCTGATTATTGCTAATTATGCCTAATTAGGTCTTTTTAGTGTCCATCAGTGCTAATTAGGACTAATCAGAGGTGATTAGTGCTAATTAGTGCTATTTAGGGCTAATCATAAAAAATTAGTCCTAATCATCGAAAATTAGTCCTAATTAGGGCTATTAGTGTTAATTAGAGCTGATTACTGCTAATTAGGGCTATTTAGTGTCCGTGAGTGTTAGTTAGGGCTAATTAGGGCTGATTATTGCTAATAATTGCTAATCATTTTTAATCAGAGTCAATTAGAGATAATTAGGGCTGATTAGCCTAATTAGTGTTGACTAGTGCTAAATAGGGGTAATTAGGGGTACTCAGTGTTAAGCAGGGCTGATTAGCGTAATTATTGTCAATTAGCCCTAATCAGGGATAATTAGGGCTAATTAGCATAATCAGTGTTAATTAGTGCTAGTCTAGGTAGTACAGACATGGACACTGTGTCCGACCTAGACATCGACCGGGACATCGCAGAGAGATGTCGGACACGTGTCCGAAGGTGCTGGTGAGGTGTCGGGGTGTCGGTAGTTGTTGGACACCATACCTAGACTCATAGTGCTAATTAGGGCTATTTAGTGTCCGTTAGTGTTACTTAGGGCTAATCAGAGTTGATTAGCGCTAATTAGGGCTATTTACTATTAATTACGGCTAATTAGAGCATAATAGTGCTGATAAATGCTAATTATTGTTAATTAGCACTAATCAGGATTAATCAGTGTTGATTAAGGCTAATCGGTGGCGGAACCAGAATTTCACCCCATGGAAGATGATTCTTATTAACCTAATTATCCTATGGAAGATGAACCTAATTAACCTAATTTCAACCCACCAGTCATGTTTCATAAGCGCGTTAACCTAATTTCAACCCACCATTCAACTAAATCATATATCTGATCGCCTCAATCCAATTGGGTCCCATCCTCCATCAACGATCTCAATTCTCAAATGCTCAATGCATAATTAATAACCTAAAATTAAAAATCAAATAATCAATGCTCAAATGGGAAAAAAAAGCTGTTCAAAATGCATGTATCCGATATTTCAATCCAGTTGGGCCCCATCCTCCTTCAACAATCTCAATTCTCAAATGAACAAGTATGCTTTTAAAAACTGTCAAACAAACAAGTATGATTTTTAAAATCCTAAGACAGCTAATCCAACATGCACTAGTAATAACCATCTGAAATACTGTGTTGTCTTGAAATTACGAGACATTCTAGACAACTAATAAGGCATGTAAAGCAAAACATAGCATGCATCCAACATATCCATAAGAACAAAGAAACTATGGCGCAAAACATAAGATATAGACTCCATGCTTTACACATACTGCATGCTTACCTAATGAATTAAAACAACGTTCTCTGCCCGCCACATTAAAACCATTAAAATCAAAAGTAAGTAGTAGAAAGAAATGCATACCTCTTGGATTCTCTTCCCAGTAAGTGCACACTTAGGTCCAAAAGAACAGACTTTAAGCTATCAATACTCCAAACTAAAGAAGAAAAGAGAATTAGTATGTGAAGTATGAACTCTGAAAAATGCCTTAGTATGTGTGAGACCCCATATGTAATTGTTGTGATGCCTTGTCAGCGATTGTACCATCTTTCTTTTTCCCAAAGTTATTAACGATTCTATAGTACTATTAATGTTTCTTGCAATCATGGGATTTTTATCAGGAACAAGACGATATAGGTACAAAAAATGTGTTGGAAGCCCCATAGTACATGTTTTGTAAGTTTTAGTGGCAGCTACAAGCAAAAGGAAGCTCAAAGTTCCATCAAGTGTTCACTTGCTATATGAAAATTCTCTTTTTCTCTCTCGCCCAGTCTCGATTCAAGACTTCCAATACGCTTTATTTCTCTCTCGCCCGGATCTCAATCCCGTTTGTATTTGGCGATAGCTGGGAAGTGACAAAAATTCAAGATTAGGGTTTATTTTTACTAAATATTTAGCGACCGCGAAGAGGGGTCACCAAATCGGTCGCTAATTTAGCGACTGCAATGGCAGTCGCAAAATTCGGTCGCTAAAACCAAGTTTTTGTTGACCGCGGATCTTTAGCGACCGTAAAAAATAGCAGTCACTAAAGTTTAATTTAGCGACCGCATGTTTGGCGGTCGCTAAAGCCCCTGTTTCTTGTAGTGATTATAAACAAATGTAGGCTCGAAGTTCACCAATATGCCAAGTTTAACAGCATTAGAAGGAACTGGTTTTTTGGGAGGTAGACGGAACTATATGGTGACCTAACGGTCTAGATTCTCTATTTTGATGATTTCAAGATTATTATTCAGTGATTAATCTAGCGTTATTAAGCATAATATTCAGGAAATATCAAAGTATGGACATCTCATTGGATGAAGACTGTTCCCAACCTATTCTGGTCGCACCCAAACGCCTGTGGAGGGTCCTATTTTTGCGCAACACATCGGATCAGGCAACAGTCAATATTCAACGCTTCCAACTGGTCAAAACATGCATGCTCAAGTCACTTGCACTCTTCACTTTTTTACGTTACTTCATCACTAAGAAAATTATTTTTGCGCAATGCCTCATCACACTTTGACCGTTGCACGTCGCCTGTCAGTGCGCCTTGGCGCTTGCCCAAGGAGGTTGGCCATGGCCTTCCCCTTGGGGTCGGCCTCGGCCTTGGCCTTCCCACAAGGGTTGGCCTTTGGCCTCCCCCCTTAGCACCTCCATTTCTCTTTAAGAGACTATGCATCATCCGCGACCCCCGTCGCCCGCGTAAGTGTACTATCTCCACGACACCTGTCACAGTCTCCACGACCTCGCCGCCCATGCCCATACATCGTCTCTGTAACACCTGTCACCCGTGCCTATGCGCCGTCTCTGTGACCCCTGTCACCAGTGCCTACGCGCCGTCTCTGCTACCCCTATCACCCGTGCCCATGCACTACGTCTCTGAGAGCCCCGTCACCCGGGCGCCGACTGCACGACCCCTGTTGCCAGTGCCCATGTGCCTGCCCATGCGCTGCACCACTGATACAGTCGCTCCCCTGGCTCTTTATCACACTATCACTCACCTTGCATTGGTCCATCCTTTCACCATACCATGAGCACCTTGCCTTGGTTGTGGAACATGCTTCAACCCACTCTTCGGAGTGTGCAGCAACCCGCGGGGATAGGTGACTCTTCCGGGACACTATCTCCACTAGGGAGCTCTAAATGCTCTAGCATGAACACTCCCCTTCTGCCAGGTAGACGGCTCCTCCAAGATGCTAGCTCGGCCCGTTAGGTAGACAGCTCATCCGAGAACCTACCTTGACGCTCTCTGAGTTCTCCGGCATAAGGACTCACCCGCGGAGATAGGCGACTCCTTCGGGACACTATCTCTGCTAAGGAGCTCCAAATGCTTCGGCATCAAGACTCCCCTTATGCCAGGTAGACGGCTTCTCTGGGATACTACCTCAGCCTGTCGGGTAGACGACTCCTCCAAAAATGCTACTTTGACACGCTCCGAGTGCTCCGGCACAAGGACTCACCCATGGGGATAGGCTCACTCTCTAAGACACTATCTTTGCCAGAGAGCTCCAAGTGCTCTGACACAAAGACTCCCCTTCGGCCTGGTAAAGACGGCTCCTTTTGGATGCTACCATGGCCCGCCAAATAGATGACTCTTCTGGGATGCTACCTCGGCCTACGAGATAGGCGACTCTTCCAGGACACTATCTTCGCTAGGATGCCTACATGACTGGCCTAAGTGCTCTGACACTGGAGGATTGTATTGACACCTCTAGGGACTATGACCTCTAGGTCACTCCGAGATGAGAACAGATCTTCGGAGGGCAACGCGCCTAGTCCGCCTGGCAGTTGGGCGTCGGCTCTTCTCCACCGCTGTCAAGCCTGTGGGACTCTACAAGGGCTTGGATTTGTGTTTAGATCAAGGGGGTTCGCTGGCCACACCAAAGCTATGGGGGCCAATCTTTCCAAACAGACAAAGTGATGCTGTGCGGGATTGGCCGGGTGAATATGCGATTCGACAGCCCGTGGAGCACCGATTGCTGTGGACCCTCAGCAATGTGTCACTCCCGAGGAGTGCCACGTGTCAATTGATGACATCATCTTCTTGAGAATTCATTTGGGGATTTTAACATTTTTCGGTTTCTCACTCTAGAATCCTAGATAGAGAAATATACAGGACCTTGACTCTGAACCTAAGCGTCGGACTATGACTATCATTGTGTATTCACCATGCGCCATCGCCCTCGTAGCACTGCCATCCTCAGGCTCTATATGGGAAGCCTTTGGTCTCTGCCTTTACTCCATCCTTGATGTGTCCCACATCACTCTACTTGGCATCTGACTCGGATTGCATTCCTTATGGCACATCTACGTTGACTACGAACCCACCTTCCTTGGCATCAAAGACTTTGGGCTTAGACTAAGTTATAATTTTCTAAGTTTTCTTAAAGATCTAATAGAAAATCAAAAAGTGCCAAAACCGAGAAGCATTGACTACAAGTCTCTCTCATTTGAATGAATCCATTTCATGTGATTGATTCCGTCAGAAACTTCAAGTTTTGCCAAAAATCAGTTTTCCTACGACCGAATACTTCAGGCCCTTAGTTTTTCTTTAAAAATGGTTTTCAATAGAAAGAACATTTTTTTATTCGAAGGAACTATTTTTCATTCGATCAATTAATTCTTGTTCATCTTTTTCATCCGATGAATAGTTTTTTCATTCGATGAATTATTTATTGTTCATCTTTTTCATCCGTTGAATAGAGTTTTTATTTGATCAATTGTTTCTTTTTCATCTTTTTCATTCGAATGAATAGTGTTTTCATTCGATCAAATATTTCTTCTTCATCTTTTTTATTCATCTTTTTCATCTGATAAATAGTGTTTTCATTCGATCAAATTAATCAGAAACTTCTTTGTTAGAATTATGAAGATTTTCATTGAAGGACACTTTTCATTTAAAGGAAAACCGTTTCAATCAAAGGAATATATATATATATATATATATATATATATATATATATATATATATATATATATATATATATATATATATGTAGACACACACACACACATAGATTTAAACTTGTTTTCATTCGAAAGTAAAAGTTTTCATTCGAAGCCCATGTTTTCGTTCAAAACTTATGTCTTCATTCGACTGAATTCTTCAGTGGCTCTAAGTTATTTTTGCGCTTCATTTATGAATGCAAATTCTTCATAGATCACTTAAGTATTCTTGAATGAAATTCCTCGGAACAATTTTAATCATTCATTCGAATTAATTCTTTTAAAATAACCTCTATCTTATCTCTTTAAATACTTTTCAACGGTCATATTCCTTTAAGTATAAAAGATACCCTTAAAAAGTGCTTTTCTGATCTCTGAGAAATATTTTTTATTCTTCTCCAAAAGTCTCTCTCAACATATTCATATATGTCTATACAATTCATTGAGTGAGTTCTTTGTTTGAGATCTTGAAAATCAAGCTTCTTGGTAAAGTTCTTTAAGATTCAGATCTTCCTATCTAAGAATGCTTAGTTAATTTATTTTTATTGTAATATCTACTGTTTGAGGAGTGTGAATTGTATTCTTCATTTCACTTGTAATCGTTAGAAACCTTGAAGAAGTTTCAGATCTGTACTGAGGTTTGAGCTAGCACCCGAAGCTAGTTGATTAGTGGAAGGTCCGAGTAGGTCTCCCTTGTTTGGAATACTAGGAACTGGACGCAGGCAAGTGAGGCCGAACCAGTATAAGTCTTTGCATCGATCTGTGATTGTTGTTATCTTGTTAGCTAAAATTTGAAATTTCTTATTAGAGCTAGAAACACATATTCACCCACCCACCCCCCAGTGTGTTTAGGGACCTACAGTATAGACATCCATACAAACCATGTCAACAGTGTCATGGGGCGGATGTCAGGGAACGAGATGACGGTGGAGAAACTGTCAGTGTCGGGGTAGAGGGCGATGGTGGGATCTGTTGTTCTACACTGTGATCGTTGTTGCTGGTTCACAAATTTGTCTGTGACCGCGATCTTCTCTTCGCTCGTCATAAAGTTCTCAGATTGTGTCGTCCTTCTGCTGCCTATTTTTTTCTGTCATCATCATTTTCTCGTCATGCCGTCACCACGGTGCTACGCTGGTGACTTGCCCGGCCTCTAATTTTGTTTAGGTACCCACTGGGATCTCTGTGGCCCAGGATGTGGAGAGGGATAAGGGGATAGAGGGTCGAGGGTGGTGGCGGCGTGGTGTGTGGTGGGGTATAGAAAGGGAGAGGATGAAGAGGGGGAGAAAAGAGAGGTAGAGGTGGTGGTTCTAGCATCTTGCGATGTTATTGGTGGGTGATGGTGGGTGTGGGTCGGTGGGTGGATGGGGGTACGTATGTGGGTGTGGGGGTGTGGGTGGGGGTAGGGGTATGCGTGTAAGCGAGAGAGATATAGAGAGCAAGAGCAGGGGGAGAGAGATTTTTTTTTATTTTGTAGTGATTAAATTAAGAAAAAGAAAAAATTGAACGGTGGTGATTGTGCCACTGTTTTTAAGATATGCTTTTCAGTTATTGGTACATTTGCCCTTGATAAAATTTAAGAGCCATTGAAGTCCGTTACTGATAGTTCTGATTTGGGTCATTTTCTCAAACTTAGGTACTTCTTCAGCACTGTTGAAATGTTGGATACTAAAGTTGTACTAGGGTGATACTTTAGGGTAGAGTTTTGCCATTAGCTCTAAAAATAGATTTAAAAATGAAAGAGAAGAAAAGATGAGAGTTTTGTCGGTTTGAAGGACCGTAGATAGTGATTCTTTGCGCGCGCACATACACGCACATATATATATATATATATATATATATATATATATATATATATATATATATATATATATATATATATATATGTGTGTGTGTGTGTGTGTGTGTGTGTGTGTGTGTGTGTGTGTGTGTGTGTGTGTGTGATACCCCAAAAATACCGAAACTAACTGTGAGTTTGATTAATTAAGGGATGCTTTTTTTTATAAAGTAGCAATATCTTTGTGATAATTAAGTGTTAGGGAGTTAAATAATGGATTAGTATGGCCTTGGGGGTTAAAATATAATTTTAGAAAGTTAAGGAGCAAAAATATAATTTTAGAAAATATGATGAACGGGATGCATATTTTTAATAAGTAGCATCAATTCGATGATAATGATGTGTTAGGAGGCTAAAGGAGGTGTTAGGGTGATTTTGGGGTCAAACTGTAATTTTCCAAAGTCGAGGGACCAAAATGTAATTTTAAAATTTTGAGGGGCCAAAGTGTAAATTCTAAAAATTTGCAAAAGGTGTCACGAATCTGGGGGAAAATCAGCCTAAAGTTGGCCACCTCCTAGTTGATTTTAGGTTGACTAAGTTAAACCAAATAATAAAAATAAAGATTGGATGAAGATGAATGAGGAAATTATAAAAGAAAGTTTGTGGGGGTGGAAAGTGAAATTAAGGAAAACTCGTGAACAGAAGCTGGCGTGAATAGTAATCGTGAAGAACAGCAAACAGAGAAGGGGGAAGAAAGAGGAGAAGAAGGAGGAGGGGAAGAAAAAAGGGGAAAAACCATCAGGGTATGAATCTTGAACCCTAATTGTGAAAAAAAAACTGCGAAAATTGTTTGAATCTTGGTTGAAAATTTTAAAGTATATATGATATATGTATTTTGTTTGTGTGTGTGTGTGTGTGTGTATATATATATATATATATATATATATATATATATTCGGGAATGGGAAGAATCGAATGAATTCTTGTTGGGATGGTGTAATATAAGAATCTAAAACAACAAGGGAGGGGAAACTAATTAGGGTTTCGTATTTGGCATGATTTCACTATGTGTTTGGAAGATTTAGTGTGTTATTTGGGTTTAAGAATTTGTCCGAATTGTATGTGTTTAATTATGTGAGATTGATGTATAAAAATGGGTTTAGGGCATGAATTGGATGTACTATAAGCTGTTTAAGTGATCTAAGATGGGAATTATGAGGAATCTATGCGTGATTGTGGGATGAATATACCCAGATATGAAGCTTATTGAATGAGGAAGAAGATATGTGTACGTGGTCAAGGTGTGTTAGTGTGTGTGTGATGATCTGAATAGTAGATGTAATTGTCGCTAAAAGTAAAAACTCAATAAATAGGTTCTAATTTGAATTTTTAAAAATAGTTAAGGTTAGATTTAGTCAAAGTATAAAAAAGAGACCAAAGTTATTTTTAGAAAACCTATATCATAGAAAATTTTCAAATTTTTGTGAGGCTGGGAAGGGGGTGAACGGAGGTGGGTAATTTAGAACTTTACAATGAAATTTAAATATTAAACGAACGCTGTTTTGCGCAAAAATTTTATAGGGACCTTAGGATGCTGAGAAGTTCCATTTCTTAAGATTTTGGGTCATTCCAAAGTTGTTGGCTATTTTTGACCAAACGGGCTTTTAAGCACTTGGTCCAGATACCGGTTCGGAATTTTTGGGGCAAAAATTTTGTAAAATACATTTTCGCTCAATAATTATTTCAAGATGCTTAAAATAGCATTTTAAAGTGGTTATGGGATTTTTCTGGTACTAAAAACCTCAAAGAGGTATTTTGATAATTTGCCACCTGGAGGGGATGTTTTGGTAATTTTTTGAAGAACCTGTTAGTCTAGGAGGGGATGTAAAATACCTAAAAGGTTGTTTTGAAGTGGTTCCAGGGTGTTGGTGGTGTAGTGGCTATTAGGAGGTATTTTGATAATTTATCATGTTGACGCCAAATGTTTGGGAACGCGCGTTATTCAGCGTCTGAAGTGGAGGGAAATGACAAATCGTGGCAATACATTTAAATAATGGGAGTGATTATTATGGAGGCATCGATAAGGCTAAGTTAAGGATCCAATTGTTGGATCAGGTTAACTAGTTGTCATAAAACTCTATGAGCGATTAAGTGGGAATGGGTAAAATAAGGAGTGCGTATATGTTAAATGATGTCTAACGAGCAGGGTATTATTTGACTAGATGATTGCTTCGGCTATAAGCCAATCAGGTAGGGACAATGCAGTTCTATTATGCTAATTCATTATTTCGATTAGAATACCATGTTGATGACGTTTATGTTGGACTCTTGCTGTTATGAGTTAACACTCGTAGTCATTGTGACTTGTATACGTATATTTTAATTGTATTGTTGAGGACTTAGGGTAGAATAATTCCCTTAGTCCGTCCTGTTGATAGAATTTAATGAGGATGATGTGTGTCCTAGTATGCTATAATTCGACTTGATTAGCATACTTAATGTTGGGGGTGATATTGTGTAAGGGTTGTTGTGTGGTTGTTGTGAGACGTCGACAATTATTGATAGCTGATATCTCTTCTCTTTGAGAACACCATTGAGGACTTGTGACAAACTTCTCCGAGTCCCCCTATCGTTGATGATGATGTTGTAGAGATTGTTGCGTTGTTGTTGTGAAATGTCAGTAATTATTGATAACCGACATTTCTCTTATGTAAGAACATTATTGAAGGGCTGTAGCAATTCCTCCCGAGTCTGCCCGTTGATGATGTTTAAGGTTGAACCCCTGTGGTCATGTTTGAACACCTGTCTTTTGACCCCGTATTTCTTGTTTGGATTGTGTTGTTGAGGACATAAGGTGAAATAATTTTCCTTGGTCCCTCCCGTTGATGAAGTCTTGTTGTTTCAGCTGTAAGCGGTTAGGGACAAACACTTTTTGTGAGTTCCCTTCTTAATGACACTATCTCTTTTGATTTATTTGAGACTGAGGTGAACATCCCATAAAATGGGACATCAAAATAAGGAGGATGGCCTGTGAAATATGATCATTGGCAAAGAGGATGTATGGCGCGCGAGTGAGTATGTCATGTCTGAGTTACACTGGATTTGATTTTCTTTTGATGTTAATGATTCTAATGACTTGTATCTCGTTGATGTTTCTATTTTTAATTTCCTGTTTTAGTGTTCATGCACAGTCAATCAGTCTGTCGGTCAGTCAGTCTTGTCCATGAGGAGGTGACAATAATACTGTTCTATTGGGCCTTAAAGCCGCTCAGTCTAACGAAAGAAAAATTATCGTTTGACATGTTGTGTTGATTCTGAAATTTATTGCATGAGTATTATTCCTCCGAGTCTCTTGAATCGCTTGTACATGATACTCCTGGTGTTGTCTTTACTGGGCGATTTGCGTTCATTTCTTATGTTGTATTGTGCAGGCTATAAGGTTGATCAAGGAGAACCCTCTAGAAAAGAGAAGAGAAAAAAGCTAGAAAAGTTGAGTTAAGGGATAAGTTGTGTGAGGTAAGACAAGCTAGAAATTGTGAGATAAAGGCTGAGCTGCGAGATAAGTTGATAAGAGTCCTACGACTACAGTCGTATATTAGGTTTCATGTTGTTTTGAGACCTGAAAGTCTGCTGCAGTATGATATATGTTTGTAAGAAATTTTTTTGTAAGGATGCATTTTAGAGCGTCTATTAATAATGTATATGTATAAGGATATAGTTGCTCTGTATTCTGCACAGGATTTTGAACGTGATTATTATCGATAATTCAACCCGGTGATGTCACCAGGGTTGAGGGTGTCGCAATATACATGTGTGTGTGTGTATTTAGGGAGCTCGTAGCTCACACAGGCAACCTCAGCTGAATTGCCCGTGCTATCTGACCGTCCATCCATAAAAGACAGACGGGCCAGATCTAGTTTCTTTTATAAAAAGAAATGTCGTGGACAATCATTTTGTCCAAAATGCCCTCAGATCCCCGTCCATTTTTATGGAAAATTACCAGTCTGCTACACTGTGTAGCGGATGACTTTTGATTTGATAGCATGTCAGGTCAACAGTTGTTCGCTACATAGTGTAGCGGACCACCTTTTTCCTTCCACACGTCAAATCTATCCCCTTTCCATCCGCTACATTATGTGGCGGAAGATGGAGCATTTTGTTGTTAGCCAAACTCTTACTCGTCCGCTAGATAATGTAACAAATGAGATATATAAATATAATGGACCCCTAATTTCTTAAGACTTCTTCTTTCTTTACTATATTCGCAGCGGTGCTAGTAAGTATATCTGCGATTTGTGTGTCGTCAAACCCTTTAATCTTCTAAAAAAATCCCTTAAATCATGCAATTAACCACGCAAGTTCACAAACCAATGCTTTATTTGTATTTAGTCTTGAGCTTGTGAGTATTACACTTGATTTTGATGATATATAATGTATGCATAGATGTATAAGTATATATAAATGATGTATTATGCATGTGCTAGTACTGAAAAAGTTAGATTTGCCAACGATTAATAGCACCACGTTAGTACGGCAATTTGGAACGGACAAGTAAGCTACTAAATTTTTTGATTAACTTTTTAATTGCAATCATGAACATTGTATATTTTGCCTAAATACGCTTTCTTAATTCATTGGAAAGAGGTACAATAAAATACAATAGAAGTAGCTGAGGGACCCGGAGATTGGAGGTTACACTATCTTCATAAGCCTTTGTTGTGTGGATTGGGTTTACCTATGGGAATATTTTCCCTCAACATGACCGGAGCTTAATTTGTGCCCTCGTCAAATGATGGAGAACTGAAACGGATATGTTTCACTTACTTGTTGGAGAGATGACAATAACCTTAGAAGATATAGGGTACATCTTAGGGTTATCCGTGATGGGACGACTTGTTTATTGCGGTGAGATTGGAGCGAAAACAACGAGATTTTCTAGGGACTTCTTTGGTTTGATACCCAAGGATTAGTTTGGGCATAGTGAAATAAAGTTGAAGTGGTTGGTAGATTTGTTTAAGGCTTTGTCCGGAAGACTTCACGGAGAAAATGCTTGTTTTGTACACAAAAGCTTTTCCTACTGTGGGTGATGGGGCCATTCTTGTGATGCCCCGAACCTAGGTTTACGAGGTTATTATTACTTAGCGACGATTGTTGTAAGTAAGACAAATTTAGACCTTCGGTTAAGATCTTGCGAGCGGTATTAATTGAATCTTTAGCCATGGTCGTTATGAGTTATGTTAATTGAAAATTTTTGGGGGCTATTGTTGAAGGGATACTATTGGATCTTTAGTATCAATTGTTGTGAGAAATATTATTTGTTGCATTTAGCAAAATATTTTAATAATGACATAAGTTATGAATAATAATGTTTTGAACAATAGATAAATTTGTGGAAGTAAGTGGGTTGCTTTAGAAAATTTATAACTGATGAGGTTGCTGTGATAATAAGTTTTGGTCTCGCGTTAAATATTGATACATATTAAAGAGCATAAAGCAAAAAGGGAAACAAAATTGATAATTGATAATGCAAAAAAAAAGAAAAGAAAAGAAAAACGGGAGAGAAAGGAACCGGAGAGAAAATGAAGAGAAGAATATAGAAAGAGAGGCGCCGGCCCAAGTAGGTCTGCACTGCCGGCGCTGCTTCCGGCCACACACGCAGCCGCCGGCGAGCAACTTCAGCCCCCCTTCACCGAGCACCACCGCAACCACCGTGCCATAGCCATGGCGCTGTCACCACCGCCAAGCCGTGACGCGATCGATGTCGCCGGCAGTCCCATCGCCGCCCAATGCTTTTTTCAGATCACAGCAGCCCCTTCACCGGTGAGCAACTCCGGCCAACATTTCCACCAAACGCACCCCTCAACGCCACAGATCTGGACCAACGCTACGCCGTCGGAGTCACCGCGTCGCTGCCACCACCACCTCACCGTGCGATCACTGTCGCTGGCCACCTATTCAGTCTCCGGTGAGTAACTCCGGTCGGCAGCCCGATCGCTAGCCAATGCCTCTTATAGATCACGACAGCCCCATCACCGATGAGGAACTCCAGCTGCCCCTTCACCGAGTGCCATCGCCCAACGCCTCTGTGACCGTCGCGCCACTGCCACCACCACAGAACACCTCCGCGACCACCATGCCACCGTGAACACCTCTGCGACCACCATGCCACCGTGCTATTGCTGCCGCGGTGAAATCCAATGCTAACGACCGTTGTGGCCTTCACGAATCCGGCCAGTGACCAATCGCCCAAGGCCACAAGCTATCACCACCCCTTCTTTGCCACAACAATTCTCTGCCACCGTCGTTAGAACTGCCGCGAAGCACTTCTGCACCTGCAAAGAACCACCTGTTTCCATGGCACCCTCAGATTTGCCAAATGTACCGTGATTCGATCTCATAATGGGTTTGGTGGTGGTGTTGTTATGATTTTGATGGACATGAAACGGTGGCCATTTGGCGGCAGTTGGCAATGGGTGGTGGTTTGTATGTACAGCTGAGGGTGCACAGCATCTGTGTGTTTGTCAAGTACGTAGGTGTGGTTGTTGTCGGGAAACTTGTGTCTAATAGGCTGTGTATATGGGGCATTGTGGTGTGGGTGTATACTTGGTGAAGAGTGCGGTTGTGTATGTCTGCATATACAGGTTCTGCAAGTGTTGAGTGTTTGTGGGTAGACGGGTTCGTATAGTGCGGTGGGTGTACAATGTCTGAGTTTGGGCAAGTATCCAGGGGTGGTTGTTGTTGGACGATGGTGTGTAAGAGGATGTGTATGGGGATACTGTGTGTGCATGATGGTGCGAGTTGGATGGGTATGTGTAGTGTGAGTGTGTATACATGTTTGTAAGTGCATGAATGTGAACTGTGTACAATGTGTGTATACATAGTGTGTCTAACAGGGTACAATATGTTTGTGTGCATAATGTGGAGTGCAGCGTGGAGTTGATTTTGGGTGTAGAATTGTAGTGATGATGGTGGTGGACTAGTCGTGGGTTGTATAAAGATGGCACATGTAGTGGTTGGTTGGTTATGGGATCTAGCAGCCGGTATATTGGGTTTGATGATACTGACTATGAAACAGGGTTTGGTAGTGTAGTTGCGATATTGGTTTGGTTCCGGTTGTGGTTTAATGACGGTGTTGTGTCTATTGTGCATACAAGGTGCATGCTGCGTGGTTGATGCTGGGCAATAGTGTGTAACAGGGGGTGTTTGTAGGGCATGGTTGTGTAGGCGTGGTTGTGAACGATAAGGTGTAACAGGGGTGCATGTTGGACACTATTGCATGAGGAGTGCGGTTGTGTATATTGTAGCAATAGGGCATGCTCGATGGGTTAGTGACATCAAGTTAGTTGAGAGAGGCTCAACAGCGGTGATGAAATGCCGAGAATGGCATGGTGAACTAGGCACAATTTTGGAAGGGTTGTGTGGCGGGCGGTCAGATGCGGCGTCGGAGTTGTTTGAAGAAATAACCAACAGGAATCATCAATGATGCCTTCATGTCATAGTAAAGCTGGGAACATGGAAATAAAAAAGAATGGTCCTAACCGTTCTTTTAGCAAGATGTAGCAGCGAGATTGTCACTCCGGAGATTTCGATGTGGGGAATGTGTAGCGTCAGGTAAGTGACCCTTTGATTCAACTAGTATTTTATATGCAACGTATATGTTTATCTACTGTAAAAAAATGTGTTGCTTATTACTATTGACCGTTTAAAGTACGTTTAACTGCTCTGGCTTAAATTACCAAAAAGGTTTTAGTGTTTTATTCTCGTCAAAGAAAAACCGGACCAGCATGTAAATGATGTTTTGCCTAAAAACTGAAATGGAACTCGGATTTGAAATGTTTTGTATTGACGTTAATGTGAATATTGAACATCTTGATGATTATTGAAAGGATGTGAGGATGGTTGAGAATCAATTGATGAGTGATTTTGTTCACGATGAACCTAAATGGGGTTTTTGGTTTACTCGATTGCTGTGCCCTATATCCACGGGGGAAAGTTGGATTTTGGGCCCTGGTCAACGGGGCTTGTACGTTGATGCACAGTACTGTTGCTCGTGGTTCGCCCATGCGTCCACAAAATTTTATCCCGGATGGAGGAGGGATTTCGGGCCCTAGTCAGTGGGGCCTGTACGCTGACCGCAGCATATCGTTTGAGCTAATGTTGGGAATGAACCGGTTGTCATGACTCTTATGCTAATGATTTTATATTTCAAATTTTGGTTTCATGTACTCTATTTGTTTTACCCAATGATTACCAACTTTATGGTTTTAGATTTCTTAACGTGGCTATAATATAAAGTGAGTTGTTTTCTGCATGCTATGGTCCACCTAGTTGAATCATTGGTTACTTACTGAGCACGTGGAAGCTCATCCCTTACTTATCATTTCAGGTTTGAAAGTAAGGTGATGGTGACGAGCATAGGACGGAACAATTTGGCACTGAGCTTCGGAGACTGTATTGGTTGAGTCGATAAAGATTTAGAGTGTTGGTTAGTTTGGTTGTTAACGAATCAGTGTTATGATGAGTGTTAGCATAAATGTTGTATTCAAGTATGAAAATGTAATTTAAGTTGTAGAAGTTTTAATTTCTGCTGCGGCATATGTTAGTTTTAGCGAGTAAGGCCTGGCAGAGCCCTTGGTTGGAGTCCATTGGGTCTGCGACCGGTCACGTGCCAAGCTCGCGGGCCTGCCCGTGGGTTCGGGTCGTGACAATTCTATTATCAACTATGAGGAAGTACACAGTCCACGTAAAGCATTTAGCTTTGTTTGGTAACTTGCAAGAGGTTTGGGAGTATGCTTGGGGTGCAGTCACACTTGCATACTTATATCGCGCTTTGCACAAGGCAACGATGACCGAATACAGAGTTATATGTGCATGTCTCTCATTGTTGCACGTATACATATCACTCCTTTGAATATTTTTTTGATAACTTTTTATTAGTCACTGCACAATAAAATTTTGACCATACTTCAACTATTTCTCTGTCATTAGGTGTGGTCTAATGAACAATTGAGTGTCGGGTGCCCCGAACGTAGGCCCGGAACCCAAAATATCTGGCCTCAGTTACGTACTTAGGAGTACAGTCGGAGGGAGAGCCACTACCCGAGAAGAGATAATACCCATCATAATATTGTCTTCTGTTGGGGGGAGTTCGACTCACTGTCTCAGGTGCAAATGTGTTGGGCGCCGTACAAGTATTTGAAGAATTGGGTGGAAGAGTCATTCATTTTTACGCTCCCTGGGTTACAGCGCAGTCCATTAATCCATTGGGAGATCACAGAGTGGCAACTACAGAATCGTGCCATGAGACATTTGGAGTGCCTGTAACGGTTACTAACGGATGTCCCATAAATGAGGCCTAACAAGAACCCACTAACTGTGAGGTTCGAGTAGGTGGATACCCTTAAATACTACGCTAGCGAGATTAGACTATGGGAATCCTGGCAGAACACCCTGACAGCTATTATGTCGAACCCGAAACCTGTGGTCAACATCAGGCAGTATCTGGGGTGGTACGACCACATCACACGGAGGAGAGTACACCCAGTGTCATGGGTAAGAGGCAAGAAGTACCAACCTAGGGGTGTGATTGATCAGCAAAGAGCATGCAAGCTCATAAGTTTCCTATTTAAGTTTATGTAGCTTTCAATCTTGGGAGTTTCTTATTTAATTTCATGTAGTGTCTAAATTTACTTATGATTGTTAATGTAGGCTGATGCTGTGATACCCCGAAAATATCGAAAATTAATCTAATCGTGAGTTTGATTAATTAAGGGGTACTATTTTTATTACGTAGCAATACGTTGATGATGATTAAGTGTTAGGGAACTAAATGGGAGGTTAGTTTGGCCTTCGGGGTCAAAATGTAATTTTAGAAAGTTAAAGGGGTAAAAGTGTAATTTTGAAAAATATAATGAACGTGATGCATATTTTTATTAAGTAGCATCATTTTGATGATAATGAGGTGTTAGGGGGCTAAAGGAGGGGTTAGGGTGATTTTGGGATCGAATTATAATTTACTCAAAGTCGAGGGGTCAAAATGCAATTTTGAAAACTGGAGGGGCCAAAGTGCAAATAATGGAAGTTTGCAAAATGTGTCATAAGGTGGGGAGAATTCGGCTGAGTGTCTTCCACCTCTTGAGTGAATTGGGCTGACTAAGCTTCATAAACAATAAACTATTGTAGGGATAAGATGATGGAATGAAAATATAAAAGAAAATTTGTGGGGTTAAAAGTGAAAATATGAAAAAGTCATGAATAAGAGCTGGGTGTGAACAGTAACCACGAAGAACATCACTGTAGCAGCTACGGGAAAAAGAGAAGGAAAAAGGAAGAAGAAGGAATGGAAGGAAAGAAAGTGAAATCCAAACCCTAACGGGGTATGATTTTGAACCAACTTCGTGAAAATTGAATGAATTTATTTGTGTATACGTATACGTTATATATATATGTGTGTGTGTGTGTGTCGCGTATATATATATATATATATATATATATTCAGATTCTGTTGAATAATCTGATTGGGATGAAGAAATGATTATGAAATCTTGTTGGAATCATGGATCTAAGACCTAAAACAACAAAGAAAGGGGAAAAACGAATTAGGGTTTGAATTGGGTTGATTTCACTGGTGTGGGTGTGTGTTCTTCATCCTTGAAGACTTAACTTGAATTGTTGGAGCTTAATTGGATGTAATTACATAAACCGAATGGATTTGGAGCTTGAAAATATGGAAGGAAGGGAATCAGGACATGTAAGTGTAAGAAAAAAAAATGGAAATCCATGTGAAGATTAAGGAAGAGCAAACCCAGATATACGGCTGGTTCAGGGAAGAAGAAGGTTGGTGTTTGCGTTCAAGGTGTAATAGTGTGTGTTTGAATCTAAACAGTGACTTGTAATTGTCGCTAAAGATGAAACCTTAATACACAGGTTCTAATTTGAATTTTTAAAAATACTTAGGACATATTTAGCAAAAGTACAAAACAAAGACCCTAGTTAGTTTTGAGAGACCTATATCGTGAAAAAATTTCAGATTTTTTCGAGATCGGGAAGGGGGTGAGTTTAAAACTTTATGGTGAAATTTAAAATATCAAACGAACGCAGTTTTGCGCGAAAATTTTTATGAGGACTCTGGGACACTAAGAAGTTATATTTTCCAAGATTTTGGGCCATCTGAAGTCATTAGCTATTTTTGGCCGAACGGGCTTTTAAGCGTTCGGTCCGGACATCGGTTTGGGATTTTTGGGCAAAAATTTTCTAAGATGATTTTTAGCTCAAAAATGATTTCACAATGTGTAAAATAGCATTTTAAAGTGCTTTTGAGATTTTTCTGAGGTTGGGAACCTTCAGGGGCATTTTGGTAATTTGTCACCCGGAGAGGGGTATGTTGGTAATTTTTTTGGTAAAGTTTTCCAAAGGATTTTTTAGTCCAGAAAGGGTTGTAAAACACCTAGAAGGTTATTTTGAAGCTGATTTTGGGCGTTGCGGTGATAGTGAACCCCCGGGGGCATTTCGATAATTTGCCGCCCAGAGGGGGTATTTTGGTAATTTTTTTCTATAAAATGCGTTGAAGGACTGATGGTTTGAGAAGGGGTGTAAGACACCCTAAAAGTTATTTTGAAGGGGTTTTGAGATGTTTGTTAGGGCGATGGCCGTCAAGGGGTATTTTGGTAATTTCACATAAGCTGGGGGTTATTTTTTGGTAATTTGTCCCTTTAAAGTTTTCTAAGGGACTATTTGGGCTGTAAATGATGTAGTACACCCAAAAAGTAGTTTTAAAGCGGTTTTGGGGTGTTGGGGTGTAGCGGCCATCAGGGGGTATTTTGGTAATTTGCCATGTTGGCGCTAAATTTTTAGAACGCGCATAATTTAGCATTCGGAGGGGTGAAAAGCAAGGAATAGTGATAGTATGTCTAAAATGAGGGTTGTTATCGATAATAAGTCGATAAGGCTATCGTAAGATGCTATGAACGGTTAAGTGGGAATGGGTAGAATAAGGAGTGCGTATATGATGAATGATGACTAACGAGCATGATATGATTTGACTAGGTGATGCAGCTCGTTGCGATCAGAGATTACGAGTTGCTTCGGCTATAAGCCAAGCAGGTAAGGACAATGCGGTTTGATATGCTAATTCATTGTTCGATTAGCATGCCATGTTGATGATGTGTTGTTGAATTCTTGTCGTTATGATTGGACATCGATAGTCATTGTAACCGGTATATGCATATTTGAATTGTGCTGTTGAGGACTTAGGGTGGAATAAATTCCCTTAGTCTGCCCTGTTGATAGAATTTAATGAGGATGATGCGTGTCCAAGTATGCTATGATTCGATTCGATTAGCATACTTGAAGAAGTTGATGATGATATTGTGTAGGGGTTGTTGTGTGGTGGTTGTGAGATACCGGTAATTATTGATAGCCGATATCTCTTCTCTTTGAGAACACCATTGAGGACTTGTGACAACTTCACTCGAGTCCGCCCTATCGTTGATGATGATGCCGTAGAGATCGTTGCATTGTTGTTATGAAATGTCGGCACTTATTGATAACCGTCATTTCTCTTATGTAAGAATGTTGTTGAGGGCTTGCCGTAATCTTCCCCGAGTCCGTCCTATCATTGATAATGATGTCGTTGATGTTGTTGAGGTTGTTGCGTGTTGTTGTGAAATGTTGGTATTTATTGATAACCGACATTTCTCTTATGTAAGAACGTTGTTGAGGACTTGCGGTAATCTTCTCCCAAGTCCACCATGTTGATGATGTTACGTTGAACTCTTGCTGTTAGGTCTGAACACAGGTCGATCTTCTGGTCTGGTATTCCTTGTTGAGCTGTTTGTTGAGGACCTAAGGTGGAATAAATTTTCCCTTAGTCCGCCCCGTTGATGATGTCTTGTGGCTTGGCTGTAACGTGGTTAGGGAAAGCACTATAAATGAGTTCCCTGCTTGTTGACAATGTCTCTTTTATTTACTTGAGACTGAGATGAACATCCCATGAGATGGGACATCAATATGAGGAGGATGGCCTGTGAAACATGATCACTGGCAAAGAGGATGTAGGGCGCGCGAGTCAAGTCTGTCATGTTTGGTCGAGTCTAGTCTGTCGTGTCTGAGTTGCATTGCATATGATTTTCTTTTGATGTTAATGATGTTAATAACTTGTATTTTGTTAATGTTTATCTTTCAATTTCCTGTTTTAGTATTCACTTGCATAGTCAGTCAGTCAGTCAGTCAGTCAGTCTGTCGGTCAGTCAGTCCAGTCCATGAGGAGGTGGCAGTAATGCTGTTCTGTTGGGCCTTAAAGCCGCTCAGTCTAACGAAAGAAAAAATTTCGTTTGACAAGTTATGTTGATGCTGAAATTTATTGACTCCTCTTGATTCATTGCTTTCGTTGAGATGATTATTATTCCTCTGAGTCTTTTGAATCATTTGTACACGATATTCCTCGTGTTGTCTTTACTGGGTAATTTGCGCTCATTCCTTATGTTGTATTGTGCAGGCTGTAAGGTCGATCAAAGAGAACCCTCTAGAGAAAGGAAGAGAAACAAGTTAGAAAAGTTGAGCAAGAGGATACGTTGTGTGAGGTAAAGATTGAGCAGTGAGATCGATTGCTAAGAATCCTACGACTATAGTCGTATAGTAGGTTGTAAATGTTTGTGTTGTTTAGAGACTGGAAAGTCTTCCGCTGAAGTATGATGTACGTTTGTAAGGAAAATTTTTGTAAGGACGCATTTTGGAGCGTCTATTAATGATATATGAGTATGAGGATGTAGTTGCTCTGTATTCAACATAGAATTTTGAATGTGATTAAGATCGATAACTCAGCCCGGTGATGTCACCAGGGTTGAGGGTGTCGTAGATGCCTTGCTGGCCTTCTTCCAAAAATTAAAGGAATGAAAGGATCTTCTAGATTCCAAAGGAGCGAATTTCCCAGGCCAAGCTCTTGGCGCATAGCTGCAGTGATTTTGTGAGGGGCTATAGGGGACCGCCTTCGGGCCTTGAGCCTTGGGAATGGGTCATCTTTAGGGCAGCCTTCGGGTGTGAGCGAAGGATGAATGATCCCTCGAGGCAGCCTTCGAGGGTGAGCGAAGGAATTGGTGGTCCCTCGGGGCAGATAATGGACGATGTTTGGGGGGCATTGTTTGGCCGTGAGTGAGGGAATGGTCAGTCCATGGGTGGACCCTTCGACAATGGCTCATTGGCACCAATAGAGTCAGCCCTCACTTGGGACTCTGATGTTACACAAGATTCTGTAGTCAAGCGACAAAAGATTTGGACTTTGCCAACTTGTTCTTCTCATAGCATCTGTAACTCGTCTCGTAGTTGGGGACTTCCACTTTGGGCCTTGGGATTCCCTAAGAGCCTCAAGGAGCAGCTATGCAAAAGTTTCCCCTGTGTCGATCCCTTCTTCCTATGGCAAAGGTCATCCGTTGAAGCCATTGAAGCCGAAAAAACATGTCTTAGTCCACCAACATTGCTTTAGTGAGCCCCTCCCCCCTAAAACTACGTCTCAATTTCGTGTTCAATGTGCAGAGCTTGATATCGATGTCCCGTGGAATGGTGTGTCTACCCTCAAGATTGGAGCTTGGTTGGATGATATAGTGATGATTGCCTACATCCACCTGTTGATTCATAGAGAGCAGGGTAAGGGAGATGCGTATCCTTGAGTTTTTATGTTCGATGTGCCTTTTACTTTGATGCTCCATGGACATTGGAACCAATGGTTAAAGGGAAGAGACAATCGTACAATGAGCAGTTATCGTCCTAATCAAGCGCTCTCTAAAACTTTCACTAATACCACGAATTCAGTGAGTTACAAGGATGCGGATGTCTTTCTACTACCCACCAATGAGCATGACCACTGGTTTTTGCTTTGCTATCAACCTTCGACTAAGTCTATTTTTATCGTCGACAGTCTCCACAATGATACAAAATACAAGCCTCTTAAGGACCTTTTCAAAGGACTCTTAGGACCTACGGGGAAAATATCATATGTCTTGATAGTTTAATTTCTTAATTTGACTCTCATAGCTTACATTTATTTTATTATTTCACAGAATATGGTTTGTGCCATTGTTTGCAACCTCCAAGGGGAAAAGTACCGACAAGACCGAAGCTCGATGTTTGGCCCAAGAAAAAAGGCGCATGCTACTTAATCAATTAGATTGCGGTGTCTATGAATTGATGTGCATGGACTATATTTGTCGGTCCGAGAGTCTTAAGAAGCACGACTGGAGCCAAGACGACGTAAACAACTATAGAAGTAGGATAGCTTGGCAAATTCAAAAGTGTAAAGCTAGAGAAGTTAGGGACATTGTATTTCTAGCTAGGGATAACTAGACAACTATAGATATAGGATAGGATAACTTGATGTATGTTTCTGATGTAATAAAATAACAATGTAATAAAATACCATTCTGTATGATTATTGAGCACTTTTTTCTAGTATTGATTGTGTGATGTTATTTGAAAATGTCGTGTTTATGATTTGAGTATTGATTTGTGATGTGGTGCGTTATAGTTTAGTATCGCTTGGAGAATGTTGTGTGTGTGGTTGATTTGAGAATGTGGGGTGTGTGTGTTTGCTTTGAGAATGGTTGAAATAGGTTGATGGTGGAGAATAAGGGAGCTATGTGTGTGCTTGCTCATTGTTGGTTGAAACAGGTTGATGGTGGGTTAAAATAAGCCCAAATAGGTTTAAAGGCTACTTTGCAGTCCACCATATTATATAGTGGACGTAATGCAGTGTACAAAGTGTTTGTCCTCTCGTCCGCTACATAATGTAGCAGATAGTGGAGCATTATCAAGTTTTAGGGCTTTTTTTGTCAAAGTGTTGGGGCCAAAATGCCATAATTTTTTCCAAGTATTGGGGGGTTAAGTTTCTGTCCCCTTGTCCACTATATCGTGCAGCGGACAGGGGAAAAGATTCAAGTTTTTGTGCCTCGCCCGCTATATAATGTAATTATGTAACGGAGGTGGAGCAAATTCAACTTTTAGTGCCTTTTTCTTTTGGTGTGTGTAAGTGTTGGGACCAAAACACCAAAACTTTTTCTAAGTTTTAGGGGGTCAAGTTTCTATCCCCTCGTCCGCTACATAATGTAGCAGACAGTGGAATAGATTCAAGTTTTAGTGCCTCATCCACTACATAATATAGCGGTGGAACTGTAATATCCCATACTTTTTAAGCTGTTTAAAGTACTATCTTTGACCCAAAAAATAAACGGGGGATAATTTTGAGTAATGCTCGGGTATTAGTATAGTGTGAAAGCTTAAAATGATTTTGGGGATCAAAACATAATTTTTTTTAAATTTTGGAGCCATTTTGTAAATATAAAAAACGTTGGAGGCCATTTTGCAATTTTCAAAAATGGCATGGTATGTGTCTAATTGTTGTGAAATTTGTGTTGAGAAGATGCCACCTCCTACTTTTGAAAAGGGTGACTAATGAAATTAAATTATAAAGTAATGATTAGATTTTAAAAGGGAAAAAAATTAAAACAAGATAGGAAATTCGAGAAAAGGAATGGGAAAACAAAGAAAGAAGCAGAACAAAGAAAAAATAGCAAAATGGAGAAGAGGAAGTAGAAAACAGAGAAGGGCAAAGCTTTCCGGTAGAGAGAGATTTGGAGAAATTCTTAAGGTAAATTCTTTAACCGTTAGTAGATGTTTTAGTGTGTAAAAGAGTGTGTGTTTGAGGGGTGCAGTGAAGTGTGTACCGTGGGAGTGAAATAGTGTGTGTCTCTCTGTGTGTGTTTTGTGTGTATATGTGTATTTGCAGCATAGGTATGCGTGAATTGTATGGTTTAATGTGTGCTCACAGTGTATATGTGTGTGTAAGGGTAGGAGTGAGGGTCGTGAGTTTATGCAGTGTGTGTCATGTGCGTGTTACTCTCTGTGTGTGAGGGTGGGTGATTATGTGTAAATTGTGTGTGTTGTAATGTGTTTCAAGTATTTTAGTGTGTGTTTTGGTGCTAAATCAGTGTGTGTGAATTAAGGCAAGTGTGTGGTTTTGGCAGTGCACTTGACTAGGTGAACAATTGACCGGAAGAGAGCTTCATTTCGCCTCACCAACTGAGGATGAAGACAAATATGTATTGATAATGTGTAATGATGTGTGTTTCAATCGTGAATAGTGACTGTAATTGTTACTAAAGATGCTAGGGTTTAGGAAGTGTTTTGAGCAAAATTTTAAAAATAACTAGGAGCAGAATCTGCCAAAGTCCAAAAAAAAAAAATACTTATGTTATTTTCACAAGATCTACATTGTGGAAAATTTTAGAATTTTTTGGTGTCCACAAAGGATGCTAAATTGGGTATCAATTAAAAGGAATTCTCGAATTATTTATCATAACAAATCAAATTATTTTAATCTAAAAAATTTAAGAAAACCTTATATTACCGGTATGTTTTAGTATCTAAAATTTCGTGACATTCTAAGGTCGATAGCTATTTTTAGTGAAACCGACTTCAGAGCGTCGATCAGGGCATCGATTTGAAATTTTCGGGTGAAAATTTTTTGAAATACTTTTTAACCCAAAAATAACTTTAGGATGCTTAAAATAGTGTTTTAGTGTGTTTTTAAAATTTTTTTTGGTGCGGAAATAACTGAGGGGTGTTTTGGTAATTTGCCACCCAGAGGGGGTGTTTTGGTAATTTTAACTGTAAAAGGTACTTTTGGGTAAATTCACTTACGGTAGGGATATTTTAGTGACTTTTTTACAAGAAGGACGTTCTAGTAATTTAAGTATGAAAGGGGTGCTTTTGGTAATTTTACACATAAGGGGCATTTGAGTAATTTTACCTACCCAGTGAGGGGGTTCATTATAGGAGTATGCGTGAGTCAGTATTATGTTTATAAGATCGTAGTGTAGGCTGTGTTCTAATCATTTGATTACTTCGTTGCTAATTTAGCTTCAGATTCAGGTAAGAATTTTTATCTGAACCCTGTGTAAGGATTTCTAGCTGAACCTAATTTCGATAACTTGTTTTGGTAAGTATCCTTTGGATTCGTATATGTCTATTGTCAAACACTAAGATATGCATTTATATTAGCACGTTATTTTTAAGGAAACCCTAACATTGAACCTGAATCGATTGTTTGGAAATCTTTCGATGCTCGTCTTGTATCACAAGTTGAGCAAATTCGATAATTGTTTGCATTTTTTTTTCTAAATTGTTGTGCCTAAATTCGATAATTGTTTGTAGTTATTCTTGCTATTTGTTTGTGATTATTCTGAAATTTTGAGGATGAATTATATCAGCATGCTTAATTGTCATTATAACTTTAATTGATTTCGGATATTTGAATTCATGTTAATGCTCATTTTATTACATGTTAAGCATTGAATTTCTTGTTGATTCTATAATTATTGTTTTCTGTGTTGATATGGGATTCTGCTCTATGAGGAGACATTATAAGGGGTATGAACCTGCGTAATTATGCAAGGCTAGTACTTTAATGAGAAAGTTTAGTTATCATACATCATGCATATGTACACTTTTTGTGCATTGCCTCTGCCCAGGATGGATATCTTTGGATTTGTTTACATTGTATCTTACAATAATTGTTTTGGAAATGATTGGACATGAATGTCTTGGTATCTCTTTAAAAGGGATTGAGTTGAAAATATTCCCCATATTGTGATCAACTATTTGTAATTATCTGAAACACTTCGCCATCTTGCCCTTGAAGTATTTGGTTCGTTTTGAAACCCTTTTGAAAAATCATTATTGCATTTTAAAATGATGGCTTTGAAAATGATCTGCAAATGATCGTTAGTTTCTGTTTATTATTGCTTATGATCATTTTGAAAAATCGTCACACTTTTTTATGATTGTTTAAAGTGTTGGAAACTTATCATTGTATAAACTTTTGAATCGTTTTGTAATTCCTTCGATTATTGCTTAAACGACCTTACTGACCTCTCAAAAGCTCACCCTTCGCTCGGTTCCTTTTAGGATGTAATGATCAACTATAGAATGTTTGGAAAAAGGTTTAGAGTCTCTGTGAGAATCCGAAGGGCCCACCACTATTTTTGTGTAGTAAGATCCTGTATGAATCGGTACAATTAGTTGCTTTGTAAAGAACCTAAGTTTGAGTTTTTGAAGTTTTAAGTTGTAAAACTTGTTGAATTTTATAAGTTTTTTTAGACTGTGTATTTTGAAGGATTGAATTCCTATCTATTTAAAAGCTTTAGAGTTTTTAACAGAAAGGGTTTGATTTAATATGATGTTGTAGGTTAACACTTCGAGAGTTCAGGACGATGGAGCTCAGGATTTTTGGGTCGTTATAGGAGCAGATTCAAGTTTTAGTGCCTTTTTAGTTTTTGTCTAAGTGTTAGGACCACAATGCCATAATTTTTTTTCAAGTGTTGGGCAGTCAAGTTTCTATCCTCTCCTTCGCTACATTATGTAGCGGACAGTGGAGCAGATTCAAGTTTTAATGCCTCGTCCGCTACATACTGTAGCAGATGGTGGAGTAGATTCAAGTTTTAGTGCCCTTTTTTTTTTGTCTGAGTGTTGGGACCAAAGCACCAGAATTTTTTCCAAGTGTTGGGGGTTAAGTTTTTGTCCCCTCGTCCATTACATTATATACCGGACGGTGGAGCATATTCAAGTTTTAGTACCTTGTCCGCTATATAATTAGTAGACGGTGGAGCATATTCATGTTTTAGTGCCTTTTTTTTTTCTTCTAAGTGTTGGGACCAAAACACCAGAATTATTTCCAAGTGTTAGGGGGTCAAGTTTCTGTCCCCTTGTCTGCTAAATTATGTAGCAGACGGTGGAGCAGATTCAAGTTTTAGTGCCTCGTCTGCTACATTATGTAGCGGAGTCTGTCCCCTCGTCCACTATATTGTGTAGCAGATGGTGGAGTAGATTCAAGTTTTATTGCCTCGTCCGCTTCATTTTGTAGCTGGCTTGCAGATTCAAGTTTTAGTGTCTTGTCTACTACATCATGTAGCGGGCGATGTAGCGGAGTCCGTCCCCTCGTCCGCTACATTATGTAGTGGACGGTGGAGCCGATTCAAGTTTTAGTGCCTTTTTTTCATCCAAGTGTTGGGACCAAAATACCAGAATTTTTTTAAGTGTTGGGGAGTCAATTTCCTGTCCCCTCAGATTCAAGTTTTAGAGCCTCGTTCGCTACATTGTAGTGGGCGGTGGAGCAAATTTAAGTTTTATTGCCTCGTTCGCTGCATAATGTAATGGACGGTGGATCAAATTCAAGTTTTAGTGCCTTTTTTTTGGTCTAAGTGTTGGGACCAAAACACCATAATGTTTTCAAAATGTTGGGGGGTCAAGTTTCTGTCCCCTTGTCCGCTACATAATGTAGCAGAGGTGGAGCATATTCAAGTTTTAGTGCCTTTTTCTTTGTCCAAGTGTTGGGATTAGAACACCGGAATTTTTTCGAAGTAGTGGGGGGGGGTCAAGTTTATGTCCCGTTGTCCGCTATATTATGTAGCCGATGGTGGAGCAGATTCAAGTTTTAGTGCCTCTTTTTTTTTGTCTAAGTGTTGGGATCAAAAACTAGAATTTTTTCTAAGTGTTAGGGGGTCAAGCTTCTATCCCCGGTGCAACACAGACAGTTAATAACTTACCAAAAATACCACATATTGGTCGCTGTAAGAGTACATTAAAATTCAGATGGTAAAAAATTATTTTTTTGAAAAACTCAATGTTACAGCTAAAATGATTATTAATACAAGACAAAATTATAACAAAGGCCATAATTCAAATACAAAGTCCATAGACTAAAGTTCCACTTCATCTTCTCCGGCATCATCATCTTCCTCATCTTGCAAACCCCCTGGACTTATCCTAGTGCCTTGTAATGGTTTAGTTTGTCGTGGTTAGTCATTTTGTTGTACAATGCACACTTTCTTAGCTTCTTTGGTGCAGTTGCTTGTTCAATAGAGCTCTTTATCCTTGTAGATCTCTTGTGGCTTTTCATTTCCAATAAAATTGGATCAAAAGGCCGGATAACATAGTCTTCTTCCTCTACCAGCTCATCATCTTCTGGTCCATGTGTAAGAATGCCTTCAGTGTTAGCTTGGTAACTGAAGCTACTTCACACTAGTCAACAGTGGGATCTTGCTCTAGCGCTAGATCACAGATATATTTATATCCGGCCATTGTAGTAGAACCCTTTATGGACAAACATGTGAACATTGTAATCAATGATTATACTGCAACGTCTATGATTCTTCAAAATTAGCATACGGATGCTCTGGAAAGGCAATGGTACCATGCAACCTATTTGCAACCTTAGTTCACCACGACAAGACGAGGCGATGGGAATTTCCTTCATATTCTTTTGAGTGAAAAACCATAGAATGTGTCGACACAACGTGCCAGAGAACTCAAACTTCTTGAAAACACATCATCGTATCCGATCTGTGTCATGGTTTATCGTATACATTCTATGCACTTTCTCAGGAGCGAGGTCATTCATCAACGAATAAACCTTGTATTCACGTGCAAACTTTTCTGCCACCTTGTTTATACTTTATCGTCTCGATTTTTGTAGCTCTATTTGCTATTGTCTAAACATCTCCTTCGTATAGACTTTTACACCATTTACCTCCAACAGGGTCTCAAGAAGCCTTCTTCTTTGTTTATACGTGCTTGCAAATTCCGTAGCCCTTACTTTCATGAATATCTATACAACCACTTTTTGGGCATTTATGACAAAACTCTTCAAATTCGTAGCTGCACCTACATAGCTATTGAATACAACATTCATAGACTCACTCCTGCCTGTTCTTTTCATCCCCACAGAAAAATACCTTCCAGTGTAAATGCCAATCCATTGTTCTTTGAGTTCATACAAGTGTTGGAGCCACTCGTGTTCTTGCAATAAGTAATCCTCAATAATTTTTCTCAGCTCTCTTCAAATTCCTCAATTGTTAACGACTTTAAACGCACCTGTCAAAATCTTATTTAAAATATGGATACTTTGCATACACATTATGTAGACATTCAGGATATCTATTTCTTATGCGTAAAGTGTACAAGTTGTGTCGAGTCTCTGGGAAGATGGTAGTAACATCATACTTCATTGCTGAATCTTGATCGGTGATGACAACTTTGGGTGCTTTGCTGGACGGAGTGATAATGGTGGTTAACGCATGTGAATGGAGTGAAAGGTATCGAATACTTGTTGGTACGATAGGTGGTGTCAAAATTCACCACATCCCCAAAATTTTGATAAGTATGTCCCGTACGCCTGTCAACCTAAAAGATTGTGGAAACTCAGTGCTCGTCTTTAAGATTAAACTCGTATGTAAACTGTGGATCCTTCATTTGCATCTAATAGGCTCACCGTGGATTGAGCATCATTGATGCCAATCGCGGCTCGTCTTTGGGTTCAGACCTTGTTACGAACGTCTCTCGCATTAAAGTTCAAATTTTGAGTTCTCCAAGCCTGTTTAACATGAACATTAACAATGTTGATATGTCCCATCCGCGCGTTACTTGTTGTGTGAATCAGGATCCTTGCGACATTGCTCCTCTTCTTATGTTGATGCATCTGACTCACCATTAAAGGCATTACTAACGAGTGATTGTGTGCCAATTCCAAACTAGAAATAAGTCAACGATCTTCTTTGGGTTTATGGCTTACAAACATCTTGACCTTGAAATCCGTGTGTGCAAAGAAGTCCTAACTTTGGGGCGCATATCCCACTTCGTCATCACTCTTATCATCGTCTATATGTTTCTCATTTTGCAATGGGTGCCTAGTTCTATGTTACTCATATAACTGTAGTGTTAACCCTACGGTTATTTAATCTAGGATTATATTTGATTTTGATGATAGCTAACATTAGATGATTATGTTGTCTAACATGCATTGAGTTCATCAAGCAATTGGTATAATCTCATACTCATGCAAACGGACAAGCAGACGAGCAAATCGATCAAAGATACTCAACGAAACGCATCAAACATGGAATACTTCGATTGAATTTTTTAAAACTTTTATTCCTTTCTTTGTAACTAGACATAAAGAATTGATCGTATCGATGACTGTGACCTAGAAATTGTCCATAGGTTTCCCTTGCATGCATAAAATTTTTAATACTTTGAAAAAAAGGGAAAATTGCTTTCTCGGGAATACAGTCGACTGCATTGGAATGCAGTCGATTGCAAGTTCGGCAGAGAGTTGTTACAGTTGACTGCAATCTAATGCAGTCGACTGCAATTGGAAAATTTGAATTTCCAATGGAATACAGTCTACTACAAAGGTGCAATACAGTCGACTGCGTTTACCGTTTGACACATTTAATGCCCTACTTACTTCCAAACGGTCATATTAATTCCCACATCTATATAAACTCATTCTAGGCATAGTTTTGATTCATCAATTGCATTCAAAACCCTTTTATCTTGCATATACTCAAAGTTATTATTCAATATCTCTTAGTTTTTATTGTTTTCTCATCCAATTCAAGAGAGCATTTATTGTGCGCTTACATTTGAGAAAGATACATTTTTCATAAGTCATCATACACTCATCTTTCGTATGATTTATTAACGATTGTTATCAATCTAGTATACTTTAACATGATTTATTTCAACAATTTCATAAAAATCATCAATTTCCAAAAATTACATTAACCCTAATTTTCTTTTAATATATATATATATATATATATATATATATATATATATATACATATACATATATATGATTTTATTTTTTTGGCATTCACATACATCTCACTCATTGTACTTCTCTTTCTAATTTGTTCGATTGTTTCGAGAATGACACGGGAAAAATGTGCACGTGCTAGTACTTCTCACGTCGCACCCGAGCTGGAGCCTATCACTGTAGAGTATGATCGCGACCACTATCGCACCCGAGAGGCCTTAGACCATTATTCAGCACAACTTGCTTCCCCCTTAGTTCCAAGTTTGCAGTTAGATATTCCATTTCTTTTTAGCATAGGTTTGCTTAGACATCTTCAGGATTGTCATTTAGACCGTCTTACCGATAGAGACACTATTATATATTATCCTGATTTCATCCATTTATTCTATGTGAATTTGACTTGGAGTATATCTAGTGAGTCTTGTACACTCACATCTTCCATCCATGGGCGTCGTATCACTTTTTCCCAGTCATATCTAACCACTATATTGGACCTCCCTAATACCGGCTTCTCATGGATCCCTATAACCGGTCAATCACATTGGTTTGACTGAACTTTTTCTGTCGAGGAGCAGCTTCAGCACACTCTTCACCGACGTAATGTTAGGGCTATGAGCAAGCCTAACCTTCGTGACCTTCCTCCTTTTTTCTCGACTTTTCCATCATGTCATAGCCCATAATGTCATTCCTCGAGTCGGCAGTCTTTCGCTAGTATATCATCTATGTATACTACTCTGTAGTATACATAGATGATATATTAGTATCCTCAAAAACCATAGAAAAACATAAAAATCATCTAAAAAAGATAGCACAAGAGTTCATTGATCACGGATTAGTACTATCAAAAAAAGAATGTGAATGGGAACAAACCACCATTAACTTTTTAGGGTTGAGAATAGAAAACGGTAGAAAAATTGTTCTTCAAGATCACAGCTACAAAAATAAAGCTATTTTCAGAACAAATCAATTATGTAAAACAACTTCAAAGAATTATCGGGTTGTTAAATTATGCAAGGAAATTCATCTCGCATTTATCAAACCTAACAGAAGCCTTAAATAAAAAGCTTAGAAAAGGAAAGTGGATATGGGAAGATGAAGATACACAAAAATATTCTTTTGATAAACGGTCAGGTTAAAACCTTGCCCAAACTAACCTTGCCTAAACAAGGAGATAGGCTAATTTTAGAAACTGATGCTCCTGAAAATTGTTGTAGTGTAGTATCAAAAACAATAACCCCTAATCAAGCTAAAGAACAGTTATGTGGATATTGGAGTGAAACCTTCAAAGATGCAGAAACTCGATATTGCATTAACAAAAATAGTTATTAGCTATAAAACGTGGCATATATATATATATATATATATATATATATATATATATATATATATATTACATATTTCTAGTTTCAAAGCACTTTCTTATCAGAACAAATAATAGGTGTTTTGAAGCTTTCCTTAAACCTAAGAGATTTTAGTCAAACAAGTATTCATTAATCGCAACAATGGTTCATCTATTGTATTTTTTATGTAGAATATATATATCATTAGCCAAAAATGCACTTGCAGCATGAAGCAGGACCTGAAATCGATATATTGGGAGAATAATCAGGAAAATTAGACTACTACGTCTTTACCCTAAAAAGAAATATGATAGTTCTTTGTCATTCACAAATTCTCCCTCATTTGTCACGCCCCCAAAATGGGAGGCCGTGACTAACAATAAACTTATAAATATACCGCTACAGTTCTAAAAACAACGGTATAAATAGAGCACTAAAAGCCTCCAAACATAAAATATTCTCTTACAGAACAAGAGTTTACTATAACATGTTTCCAAAATATTTCCTTACAAAAGAAATCTATGCGCAGCGGCTAAGCTAATGATCCAATACATTTACATTGAATGACCCCTAAGTGGGTAAGATTTCCATAGTACGGATACAAAAATTCAATGATAAGCAAAAGTCGAAGTCCTTCAAGGCTGCCATAACATTCAATTGTCACTTTCCCCACCTGTGGCAAAGGTAAGGTAGGAGAGAAAAGAAGGTGAGCCAAATAGCCCAGTAAGGTAGCATGAATAGCAAGAAATGAAGCAAATCTAACAGAAACGAATGGCAATAAAAAACAGAAAAGAGCAACAAATTTAAGCATTTGACCCAAAACACATGTCAATTATATGTCGGGTATGCTACAAACATACGAAGACTATGTTGGTCATAAGACCCAAATGTCGAACCAAATATACAAACATCAAACATGTGCTCCGGAGCGTACTAGGAGTCTTTGGCTCACTAGCATAACAAACATATGTCCAAAGGACCCTCTCAATTTGAGAGTTGTTCAACATAGCCAATGTCAATCCTAAATTGACGGTTACAAATGTACAAATGCAAAGGTGTGCTCATCAAGGCTCAAATGGAGGAAGGTAAACAATGTTATAAATGAGAGCAAAAGTTAAACAAACTGATAGTGAACCAATGAAGATGAACGGTATTGGACAAAGCATAAGCTATTGGATTTTGAAAATACCTTCCCACAGCAAAAAGCGATAAAATCCCTTACAAAACAAGACTGATCAACTTCACAATTTCTTTTTCAGGTTTTAAGAAAGCAACCCATACCATAGCAAAAACGTTCAAACCCTTACCTCAAAAGCTTTTGAACAAGAAAAACCTCAAAGCACCACCTTAATGCCAAAGGATCTTCCCAAGCCTTCTAATCTCTCTCTCTCTCTCTCTTCCCGAAAAGGAAAAGAACTAGGGAGCAAAAGAAACAAAGAACCCAAAAAGGCTTGAAAGGAAGTAAGAAGTCTATTTATATGGAATAGAAAAAATTTAAGTTTTCATTCGAAGGAAAAGACTTTGCCTTCGACCGAATCCAGCAGACGCAAAAATGCTTCAATTTTTTTTTTATTTTTTTAGTCGGCCGAAAACTTCAGTAGCTTATTCTACAGAAAAAAAATCTTTTTATTCGAAACAAAACCCATTTTCGTTCGAAGCCGAACTATTTTCATTCGAATTGAAACTTTTAATTCGACCGAAAACTTTTTAAGTCGGCCGAAAACTTTTTAGTCGACCAAAAATTTCAGTAGCTTATTCTACACACAAAAATCTTTTTATTCGAAGCAAAAACCCATTTTCTTAATAATCAAAAACCACAAACTTATTTTTTTTAAATAATAATTACGCATAAGAAAAGAAGAATTTTTGGGGTATTACATCAGTAATAGAAGAAAATGGTTGAATAAAACAGGACAACACAAAACTAAGTATTCAAAACTAATGCATAAGTATTTAAAATAAAGAGAGTAAAGCTGAAACCTCGACAGCAAGACACCAGGAAAAAAATGGGCATGAAAATAAAAAAATTACTATCCTAATAGCAATGATCTAAAAAGAAAGGTGGCAACTAACTAAGATGAAAAATTTTCAAAGCAAAATGTTACCATAAAACAAACCACTATAATAACAAAATTATTTTATGATCCAGGGTTATGTGAAGAGAGCAAAAATCTCTTTGGAATTGTCTAGTACTACCTGATAAAAAATTAACTGAAAAGAGTTACGAAGAACCCTCAACCAATTAACTGATTATATTAAGCACTTAAAAAAAGGCTTAATATAAACGATGATAAAGGAGTGATAGTCCTACAAGAAAAAGAAGAAAGAATCTGATTGCTAGAAAAACTAGAACCATTGCTCCTAGCTGCTACCACTACTAAAATAAAAGAGCTAGTCAGAAAGGAAAATGAACACAAAGAGATCCTTCGCAAAACAGAAATGAAAGTGTTCCTCAATTGGGATTATGGATGGACAAGCCTCACATTACCATTAGACAACATTAATTCAAATTGATTGAATATGGACCCGTAGACACATTCGAATAGACCAAGATGATTGGCAACTCATTGAGAATATCCCAGCTATAATTTGATATGCTCTTGGAGTTATGGGATTCATTCGAAAGATTATAATTGTCCATTATATTATCAACCTTGGCAGAAAGGAGCGAAACCAAGTTTTACCAGCCATACTAGATTTGGTTTAATTTTTTATTCACTAATAAAAGGTTAATGAATTTTTACCAGCCATACCAGGATGAAATGGACGCATATAATGTGGAAAAAGACAAGATTAAAAGAATCAGTTTTGTCCATACAACTATTGAAAACACGGTAGCCGAGCCCTAAGAAGCATGCTTCCGCGATGGACAAAGGATAGTAATCCTGAAGGGGTGTAGAGCATTCATAGAGCCCTCCAGATAGGGTTAAGACCAGGTAATCAAACTCTATGAAAAGTTCAACAACTAAGGACCAGAAGAACCTAATCTGGCTAGATAAACTTTAAAGCTGTACAAGAGGGTTTGGAACCATATGATAAGCATGATTGAAATGGACATAAGTGCTAGCAAAAAATGACAAGGCCAAGTGGGGAACAGAATAAAGATGTCTACCATAATAAAAGAAAAAGATAAAAAGATGACACTACAAAAAATAATGGAGGATTTTCACTATTGAAGAATCCTATGCACCTGATCCTTTCATCTATAAAAAGGTCGAAGTAAGAGTTAGAAGGCAGAGTAAGTTTGAGAGAGTGTGGGGGGTATGTAAGAACGCGTAGTTTGCTAAGAATTAGTGTGCACAACAATAGAAGGAAGCATTCATTTCCATTGCTCCTATGTAAACTTTCTTTTCCAGTATAAATAAAGAAGTATTGGTTTTGATATGCTGTTTTTCTACTGCACTTTTCAAACCAATATCCTATAAGCTTGAGAGAGTTTGATTATAGCCATTAGCCAATTCGGAGGCATCGAGCTGTGTGTCCACTTGGCGAAAAGATTGGATATCGAAAAGTAACATGAGAAGCATGGCGAGCTTACATTCAAGGACCAAGAACATCGTCTCTGTAATTAACATTATATCCTAAAATAACCTTGTGTGATTATATTGTACGTGACAAAGTGTATAGTGCATAAAATTATATTTTTCTAAAATTTTGGGGTTATATTGCTATTACGTTAAAGTATTAGGGTTATCTAGCACTATTAAGGGAGAAGAGTTAACATAGACCGTCCATAAATCACTAATAGACGGTTAGATCGCGTTGGCAAAATAAACTAAGCTGCAGGTGCCAGCAGTGGATCGCCCGACCCATTTACACACACACACACACACATAATAAAAGAGAAAAATGGGAGAAAAAAGTGCAGAATTTTGTAGATAACAAAGCCTAGATGGTGATCCTTTGCACCTCAGAAAAGAAGACATGTATGTTACTCACTTTCACACGACATTTTACGTGATTGTTAATTCTATTATTACTTTTGTTAAAACAAGATTAATTGCAAAATTTCAACTGTAAGATCATCTTTTTTTTAATTTTGAATAATTCAAAATCTTAATCTTAAGGCCACTTAGCGGTGCGAATTTTTAATGCTAATTTTGAGTGCCAATTTTAAGGCCACTTACCCGTAAGAATTTTCAGTACTACTTTAAGTGTCATATATTACAAGCATACTACAAAAAAAATACATTATATTGGATACAAATTATTAATAATAGAATCATGATTTTGAAATTATTCATAAAAGCACAAGGTTTCAATACGTTCTTGGATAGATTATGCTTTGGAACGTCTCTGAGCATTGCTTTAGCATAAATCTTGGGCAGATTAAAAAAAAAGTCTAACACTCAAAATGGGGTTTTGATTTATTATATGACTCCTGTTCAAAATGCTTTAATGGGAAAAATGTATAAAAAAAATGTAAGAGGCCAATATGTTTTACTCTCATACTTGGATCTTCGAAACACTTTCTTAAATGCACATTTATTTTCTTGTTAATTATTACATGCACATTTATCTTTCCATATGAGAATTTTTTTTAGAAAGAAATACAAAATGAGATGCAACGGATAACATAAAAACTAGGAAAGGCAATTTTGAAGACAAATCGGAGGTTGTCGTGCACGACACCACATGGTATCTATTTGGAGAAGACCTAAATATATTTGGGATGAAAACAGATGGGACAAAGGGGTATCTAATCAATTAGGGATATTTAGATTTTTTCCATCACCAACTTAACACAAATAGATTCTTAAGAACTTAAATCACGTACATGTTTTTTCCCTCCCTCTCCGACACACATGTGCCAATCGTCGGCACCCACCGCTAACCATTGCTGTCTAATAGCTACCACCAACAACCGCTGATCACAACAGTCCGTTTATGGCGAATTCTAGCATCCACCACCCTTGTTGAGCTCTTACTACACTATTGGTAGCCGTTGACTGTGGATATTTGCTAACGGCCAACTGCAGCAGCCACCATTATCAAACTCTAGCAAACCACCTCCAACCACCACCACTGCCTACCAGAATAAAGAATATATTTCTTGTTAAAAAAATATAACTACTTAAAAAATGAATTAGAAACTAAACGAGTTGAACCACATAGAATTGTGTTAAGGTGGGAGTTTTGGATCTACATGGGATTGGGCAGTTAGGGGCAAGGCACCTTAAGTAAGCGTAGAGCAATAAACGATGGGGTATATGGGGATGGGGCGGGGCGGAAAGGGACAGCCCTTATCCCTGTCCCTAACAAGAAACCATTTTCTAAGCTTTTTAGTATTGTAGGCTGAGCTCCAATAAGCCCATCGGATACTTAATGAATTCCACTACTTACGAAATATGGGTACGATACAGTAAAGTAGGCTATTTGTTTTTTCTTTTCGTTTTTAATTACTCTAGTAAGTATGCTTAAGCTGTTTTATGCATATTGAAGTGAATCACCTTCAAAAAACTTCTAGGCCCTAGAAGTCCTAAAATATTGAGTCGCCATCTTACTTTGTCATTAATATTAACAATAAAAGAAATTAGAAAAAAATCCTAAATAATTCTAAATTGTCAACATAAGCATCTAATCAAACAAAAGCAGAAATAATAGGTCGAGGGACTAATTATACAATTGGAGGCACCCCGATATACCCTAACGGTCTCTGCTAAGTTCCATTGATTTGGTTTTTTCATATCCCAAAGATGACATACACAAAATCTAAACTAATCTAAAGTTCGGTTAGAACCCAACATCGGGGTTCGAGTGGCTTAAATACCCCGACGTACTAACCAAGATAAAAATCACATAGTTCTCGACTAACCAGGATTAGAATCACATAGTTCTAACCGACCCCAGGGACACGACCTTCTTCGTCTTTACTTCCTAGAGTCCTAAATGGACTTAACTAATTGAGCGGGTTTTAAATTCTAATTGACTAACACTAGTCGTCTAAGAATTCTAATTAAAGTAGAGCCCATTTTTCTATAAAGTTCGTTCTATAAGACTTCCATTCCCATCAAGATTCTAATTATTATTTTATCTTTTTTATAGACCAAAATCTGGTTGAGGGGAATGGGTCTAAGACTCTTAGCCTAGGTAGACACTCCATTTTTGTAGTACTGTTCTATCCCTTTTATTATTATTGGGCTTCATTGATAATTAAGTTCATTATTATTTTGGGTTTAGGCCTAGTAATAAAATAAGCATAATTTATCTATTTAAGTCTAACCCCTGAGTGTATGGTCCTAGGTTAGTCCACTTCAATCCAGTCCAGTCCATAGTCATTAAAAGCACAAGTGCACCTAAGGCGCGAGAGGTTCCTGGAGCCTAGGTGCCAGGCGTAGGCGCGTGCCTTTTCGAAGTGAGACGCAAAATAAAAATAAATAGATATCAATACATTAAACCAATAATAAAAAATTTGGAACATGTCAATTTGACAAATTTTCAACACTAGAAAAAGTTTCATATTCAATGAGAAGTAGTTAATCCTAAGTGAACATAACAACATTATCCTCATCATCAGTGAGGGCTAAGGCAACAATACTTTTTTCAAGAGGGAACCATAGGCTCCAAATCTGGTAGAGATTCCCCCTCAACTTTATCTTTTTTGTCTACAAGGTGAAGTAAAGAAGTAGATTTATTTAAAAGAGAACAACCATTGGCGACAAATTCTAGCACAATGAATAACAACAAGAGAATCGATTGATTAGGACTTTGGGGTTTAGGTTTTTTGTGGTTTAGATATTGATTTATTATGATACGAAACAAAGAATCAAAGAAATGAACGGCTGAGATGATGCTACGATGCAAAAATCAAATATTATGATTTTTGGGTCTGTTTTGCGCCTCCACCACCGCCTTGGGCTTGAGTACCTAAACGTGTAAGCCACTTGCCTTTTTGAAGGGGCTGTGCCTAGCCTTAAGCAAGGCGCACTTCTTCCACCTTACGCGTTTAGGCCCGCCTTGATAACACTAGTCTCATCAGAGTCTAGTCCGATGGTTAAACCAGTCACGTTATTTAGGTTTAAGCGAGGTTGAGGTTAAGATATTTTTCACTTCATCCAGATTATGATTTGTGATTGGTTTTTGATTTTGGGATTGATTCTTGATGCAGTGTGACTTCAGAATAACTCCCAAAATCTGATACATCCCATTTGTCTTTTTAGAGATTTTTACAAAATTAAGGGCAATTAATTTTCCCAAACTTTGGGACAAATCTTAATTAATTAAGGAAAAACTGTCTGATTTTTGACAAACTGCCAATAAGTTGACTTTTTTGTGATCTTTAATTTAAATCATATATTCTTCTCTCTTAGAGATATTAGACTCAAAAGGTCAACTTTACTAGTCTGTCAGTCCCTATACCTTAATAAATTGATCTATTGTGCTACAGGAAAAAGAGACTTTTCATTGCCTTTTCGTCAGAGGGGAAGTTCTGCAAAAAGAGAGAGAGAGAGACCTGACTTCCCTGTCATGCCCATACCTAAACTTTGACCAGCCATAACTCGCTTATACGATGCTCGATTTAGGTGATTCAAAAGCCTAAATCACGTATTCTCTTAAGAGCTACAACTTTGTACAGTAGATTGAATCCATTTAAGGTCGTCTTCAGGCTCAAAAACAGAGATTATCTAATCGGGCAGGTAACCTTTCTTGATTTTTGATGTTAAATCAAATGTTGGATCAAGCATTGGGAATCCGGATTAAGGTATGATTTTTAATCTTTCTTTTGAGTATTTTCTTTTCTATATTAGCAGAGTCTAGAGTGTTTTCGCTTGCGTACGACCATATCTCAGTCAATTAATATAAAAACTACAGAAAGAGTCTAAAATTTAGATTCAACTTATATAGTCATGCTCATCATAAAAGGCAAAGACTGAGATTTAGGTCACATCTCATAGGGTCCGGTCGAACTACGATGGTTTTGATTCTAGTTTGTCTGACCTGATACGTAAGCCATTTGACCCCTGTCGTCGAATTCAAGCCAAATTAGGTTTAATTAAGTCTTTGTGTTTTTATTACTTGTCTTGGGATAAAAATTACGAAAAATTGCATAAAAACAATTTGGAGATCAATTAGGAATAACGGGTGCCTAGCACATTTCCGTTGTATAACTTAGTCCCTGAACTCGAACCTCTCGTTGCATACGTTAGAAACTTAAATTTGACAATGTAGAGTCAAATTAGGGTTTTCCTTTTAACCCTCATTAATTATCAAATCAAATTAACCCTAAAAGACAAGATGGTGACTCTAGTTTTAACTTGCAGGGTCTAAAATTTTAAGACGACTCGCTATAATGGTGAATCAGCTAGGGACTAAATAAGAGTACTAGACTCTAAAAATTATTTTGTGAGTTGTATATGTTTTTTATCGTCACATGTCTGTTTGAATTCTTCAGTATTTATGTGCACACTCATATTAACGTGCTTGTTTATTTTTATGACTCACGCACTCGCATGTTTGCCCTAGCCTACCCATTGGAGGGTAACAGTTGAAACCCTCAAGATTTCTACTTACGAGGCAATTTCTACTATACTCTCACCTCCAAGGACTAGTACCAAGACCTCCAATTATCTCGATATATTAAATGAATTATCTAGACATACCAGTGATCACCCATTATAACTTCCTATGTTGCGATGAGAGGCATATCGTACAAGTCAAGCCGAGGAAGTAACCTTACATCCAAAGTCGGAGAAGACGCACCTCTTGACGATTACATGGTCTATCCGTCAGGGGTAATACCTGTAGCAATATGGCATATCGGCTAGGAAACCAATAGGTATCCCACATAGGACCGGTATTCTTAATAAATGGCAAGGTGCAGAAAATGTCTCTGAATAACCGGCTGGTTTAACAAGAAGGTAAACCAAAAAAGCTCGTCCATGGACGCCTTTTTTGCAAGTCTAAACCGACCGATTTTATCCCCTAATTTCTCCCAAATAACCAAAACAAAATCCATCACGAGTTAACTAGACGGTAAACCTTAAGGTTTATCGAATGGTTTTCCCATGATCATCCCAAAAAAAGAGTTCCTCAAGGTCAAAAAATATGGCCCTAATTAGCCGACTGCGTAACTTCTTGGAATTTTAAAATTTCCGAAACATTAACACTCACTCGATCATTTACATACAGCCTCACAAACCAATGAACACCATTATCAAAGCAGCTAAAGCAGTAATCAATGTAATACTCTCAGTGTACACTCATACTTGGAAACTAAATTTAAACCTGAATAATAACTAGCAAAGTTCACCCACACAGGGGTTTTAAAAACCAATACAGTAACTAAATACTAATTCTCATGCTCGGCTCTAAATCCAATCCCGAGCAATATAGTGGTGAACATTATTGCAGAAAGGAAGTCAAACGAGGGTGAGCTTTTGAGAGCTCAATAGGGTCGCTCAAAGGAAGGAATTGCGAAATAATTCACAAATCCAATTCAATGTTGTTTTCCAAGAGTTTTCAAAATGATTATATCTAGTTCGATCAAATATCAATATGACTTTCAGATACGATACAAACAATCACAGATGCTATTGAACATGAGCAAAATTAAAGCCACACAGGCAGTATAGGGTAATCACTTAGCAAAGTCACAAAGGCGATGCTCACTAACATTGATAACTACATATGCATATGTACATCGGCTAGGCCATCAAGGTACTAGCCCACACCAATATACACCAATCCCTCAAATACACACCAATTCCCGCCAAAACGATTCAATGCAGAATCTCATGTTAATATACAGAATGCAATAATCGCTAATACAACATATAAATTGATGCCCGACGAGGAATAAATTCTGAGCATCGATAAGGATTTTTAATAAATGTTAAAGAACAAATCAGGGTTTTAAAGGCAAAAATACATGCTTATCTCAACATAATAGAGTCCAAAGAATAACGATAACAAATCAGAATGAATTACAAAATCAATTATGAGGAATTGGTTTCGGATAGAATCCCTTACACTTTAATGAAAATTATAAAATCAGAATTTAATGGAATTTGTAAAGCTGCTATAATAAAACATTTGGAATCAGAGAGATGAAGTAAGGTTCGAATAGAATTCTTTACCTCGATCCAAACTATGCACTGCTAAACATCATCGTTCCAAAATCCTTTGAATTAATATAGATTGGGCAAATTATCTATCAGAAAACAATCTACACTACTATGCTATGAACTTAATATCAACTACCCATAACGTACTCAATCCTTAACCCAGAATGATGCAACCCAAAGCAAGTCCCGTACATGGACACCGAAACTGAAAAACACGACACACTCTTCAAAGCCTAATTATAACACAAGATTGATATTAATTCCCATAAAACATTTATATGGCTCAAAACAACATATAAAATGAAAAAATAAATTTTCTCTAAATTTTCAAGTATTTTCAAAATAAAAATTATTTCTTTAAATGCAATAAAAACCTATAACTAGCCATAATTGTTTCTGGCTGAAACTAAAGTCCCATAATTTTTGTAACAGCTTCAAAATATATATATATATATATATATATATATATATAAGAAATTAAAATTAAAATTTTGAAGACATTAAAACTAATTTTAAATTATTCATTTTACTAAATCAAATGCGACTCGTAATTATACGAAATCAACTCTAAAAATCATCAAACTTGAACTAAAACATCTTTATACTATAAAAACCTTACTATAATGTTTTTAGAATTTATCACGAATTTTAATGTGGCATCCTGAAAATCCGGAGCTCTGTCACCCCGAACTCCCAGAACTATAACCTGCCACATCACATCAAACTTGTCAATTATTGTTTACTAAAACACACTTCACAGCATCTAAACCGATATCAACTCAAATTCTTCAAATGCAAGATTACAAAACTGCTTGAACTTAAACTATTAAAACCTAAGTTCTTTACAGCCTCAAACTTCTATAGTACGGGTTGACAGTACTGACCCACATAGGGGTCTTACGATATAGTAGTGGTGGACTACCGGAATCTAATACAACTCTAAAGTCATTTTTGGGCTAAAAAGTGTTTTAAAATTTTTTTGCCCAAAAGTCCGAAACCGGTGTCCAGATCGAGGGCTCGGAAGCCGGTTCGGTTGAAAATAGCTATTGACTTCAGAATGGTACGAAATTATAAAAAATGAAACATCTCAGTGAAATAAGGGTTTTCTAATATTATCAGATTAAAATACCTTGGTTTGGTATGCTAATTAAATCGGGAATTCTTTCTAATTGATACCTTAATTTAGCATCCTTTGCAAACATCCAAAATTTCCAGAGCGTACGTCTCGTAAAAACATTAGGGGTTGCTGTTTTGTACTTGGCCAAATTATGAACTTAACTATTTATAAAAATTCATGAAAAACTGCCTAAATAGTTCCTACTTTTAGTGACAATTACAAGTACCGTGCAAATTCCCACACACACACACACACACTTCATCGTCCTCACAGCCCCCATCTCTGCCGAAGCAATTGCATGGCCAATTCACACACCCACTCACTGCTACACTCACCCACACATGTTAACACATCTAACACACACTCTGACACACAATTACACACACATATTCACACACAATCCACACAATCACACACCCAACCACACACCATACACAGTCACATAAACACACACTGCACCCACAAAACACACACTAAACCCCTCGGTAAGCTATTGAAAACACACACTTTGCACCCCTTAGCTTTAAAATACCCCAATACCACAAAACCATGCCCTTTGCTCACCCCAGTGCACTCAGACACACATGTGGCCACTCTGTCACATAACTCACACAGACACTTACACCTCGCATACACTGCACACAACACAGCAGTAAGGTAGCAGTTGTGTTCCCCCTTACCCATCATCTTTTTATGCTCACAAACATCCCTAACGCACTCCCAACACTCAAATTCCATTTTCCCCATACCTTCATGCCCGAACACCTACATACATATACATAAGAACACACATAACCTACACACCCACAAACACACACACACACTGAACACACACACAACACATCAATTCATACACTAAAATTGAAGTTAAAGACTACCTTGAAGAAATTCTCTTCCAATTTCTCTCATCTTTCTCCTTTCTTCCTCTGTTTTCCTCGAGCTCTCTCCCCGTGCTCTGTTTTTCTTCCCCTGCTACTATTCATGGTTAATGTTCTCTTCTCTCTTTTTTTTCCTTCCCGAATTTCCCCTTAATTCCCCTTTTGTTTCTCTTTTTTTTTTATTTGCTTCATTTTATTTGATTCCCTCAACCATTACTTTATAATTTAATTCAATTAGTCATCCCCAAAATAGCAAGAGGTGGCATCTTTAAGGCCAATTTCTCAACAATTTGACACCTAATGCATATTTTCAACAATTTGCAATCTAGGCCCCCCCCCCCAAAGTTTCCATATTTGCAAAATAACCCCAAAATTTGTGAAATTATATCTAGGCCCCAAATTTTTTCAAATCTCTATTAATATAATTAAATGTCACTAAAACATATACAGTCACTCATTTCATTATTTTTTATCACTAAAAATATTAATTACATTTATGCCCAAAAGTTTTCAAATTTACATTTTTGTCCCAAAATTCTTTTAAGCTTTCATTCTCTACTACTATCTGAGCATCGATCAAAATTATCACCCATTTATTTTTGGGCCATATATGGTTATCTTAAATAGCTCCCAAAGTTGGGATATTATATTCTTCTCACCTTATAAAAATTTCGTCCTTAAAATTTTCTCTCAGATATCATATCACTTATAACGACTAGGCACTACGATTTCGCTGCATAATGCTGATAACTACGACATAGTAGCTAAGCTGCATTTAACCTTCATACCCAACTTCAGTCCGATGAATACCTGAACGCAGCAATTAAATTCTAATCGTAATGCTAAACTCAACCTGGTCAGGCTATCATTCGCGCTCTAACCGTTTCGGTACTTCACAAACCATGTTAGCTAATACAAAACTCACTAAGCCGAACTGGCACCGCTTTGAATTCAACGTGTTATACTGATACTATACAACAGGTTTCCACTGTATTATACTGATACTGTACCAGAGACTCTATCATCTGCACAACTTACTTAACGAGGGAAAGTTTAACTTCGAGCTTAAGGTGTACGGAATACCAAACAATGGTCATACATGACTTACACTCTACCAAACCTAACGTAGATAGGATAACCAATTCATATAAGCACTTAAACATCACAACAGATTGCAAAATTGTAGCCACTAGGCTTTCACTATGCACTTTAACATCTCAAAATAAAGAGTCCAAAATGTTGCCGAATTTGTCACTGAGAGAAGTTTTATCTTAACATAGCTACGTGTATTGCATACCTATGATTCTGCATACAATTCATAGAACGACGAAGAATTGTAACTACTATGGTTTCACTGCACACTCTGGTGTCTTACCTCAAGGAGTACAAGCTGTTTCCGAATTCGTCACCTAGAGATGTGTTCTCTTAACATCACGCAAAATATGATTTTAAAAACCTATGTATTCATTTTCACTAGAGTGTAAGGTTCTAAACAGTATTGGTTACACAGTAAATTCTCTAACATTAATCACAACAAACATGATCTCAATCAAATATTTAGGAAATAAATGATGATAATAATTACAATCAGGCAATCAAAACGAGAAAATCTTTAACAAAATCATATCTTGTAACATCCCGGAATATTCCGGAACGTTAACGCTCAATCGATCAGTACACTAAGATAATACTATCTCAAACGCAATCAAATAATACCATCAATCTGTCAGAGCAACTATTCGTCAATCAAACTATACTCTCAATCAACTATCATAATTGAAATACCAAGTCTAAGTCTAAGAAAATTTAAACAATAATATTAATTTACCCACGCAGGGGTTCTAACTATCAATACTAAACTTATATTTAATTCATTAGCTAGCTCGGCTCTAATCCATGCTCAGGTAATCTACGGCTAATGCTACCTGCAGAAAGGAAGTCAAAGGAGAGTGAGCTTTTGAGAGCTCAGTAAGGTCGATCAAAGATTTAAAACATAACCAAACGATTCGGACGAGTTTTCATGTAAAACTTTTGAAGAGTATTTTCAATAAAATACAACACTTAGACATAGATGAACAAAACGAACAATTTTACATTTAAGTCCAATAGCATCTTTTTGAGAGGTTTGCTTTCGATGAAATCACTACAATACGATATAAACATAGGAATGAGTATTTAACTCACTCCCTTAAATAATAGTCATTTGAAACACTTTGGGCATAATAAAACATGGATGGATAATACTCAAAACATTTCAAGTGAAATAAAACATAAGCAGGAAACATTGAACATGAGCAGTACAGAAGCAAAGCCACCCCCGCAGTGCTCGATCGCTTTACATATGCATATGTACACTGACTAGTCCATCTAGGTACTAGTTAAACCCATCCAACAGACCATCCTTATAACGCCAACAATACAGACCATCCTTATGACTCCCAAGTTCTAACTCATGTCAACATTGAGAAACAATAAATAGAATTCAAAATATTTTATGATAATTGAATCGATAAAACAGATGAGAATAAACAAATTACGAATTCCAAACGATCGCTTAAGGTTCAAGTTAGGCTTTCATGGACAGGTTTAAAACTTCTTTTATATCAGCATAAAATCGAATCAATTTAGTTTGGAAAACTGTTCTATAAGCATTTGAAAATAGAATGTCGAAATAGGGTTCGGATAGAAATCCTTACCTCGGTCAGAGCTAAGCAACGCTACCAAACCTCGATCAATAATCTCTGAATGAACCTAGATTTGGCAATCCATTGGTTAGAACACAATCTATGCTACATTACTATAAACCTAATATCATAATACCCCCTACGTGCTCACTTCTAAACCCGAAATCGATCAACTCAAAACGCGTCTCGCACGCGGCCAACCTAACCGAGAATCATGTACGATACTTAACGCGTGTTGATATTTCAAAATTCAAAATAAATTACAAAAAAACACTTTTATAGCTTAAAACATTATAAAAAGTCAAAATATGAATTTTTTGAATTTTTGAATATTTTCGAATTAAAATAATTTCCTTAAATACATAAAAACCCATAAATTGTAAAAATTACTTCCAATTGAAAAATAAGTCCAAAAATTTTTATACAAACTTTAAAATATATATAAAAATTATAGAAATTGAAATCAGAATTTAAAAGACACTAAAACTATTTCTTTATTTTTCATTTTGCTAAATTCAATGTGATACTGAAAATGATAACAAATCGACTCCAAAAATCACCAAATTCAAACTGAGTCTTATTTATACCATAAAGACATTACTATAATTTTTCCCAAAACATTTTCAGGGATTAAGGACTTCAAAAGTATTTTCCAAATCTGAAATTACAGAAAATATTAAAAACACATATGATTTCAGAAAATTATAAAATTTTGCCACATATTCTAATATGGCCTAGCGTATTACACTGCAAATTTTCACGTTCTAATGATAAGCGTGCACTAGCATAAGTACATACGAACTTAACGCTACCCGTTTTTCTTCTTCTCTTCTTCTATAGCTGTTACTAAATCCATGGCTTCACAATGACCCACTTCATGCTTCATCACAACACACTTACACACACATACAGTTCAAGCCTCCTTGCACCCGTGGCTTACCTTTGCTATCCAATACCCACATAGTCAGACAAAAGCACACACAACACTCCCTAAACAACACGGCAATTACCTGTTGCTGCTTCCCCTTCCCCTTCTCCTTCTCCATTTTCATGCACGCAGCTCACCCACAACACACCCACAGTTGAGTACTACACACACACACATTACCCACACTATATAACACACGCATTCTCTAGTTTACACCCTTTTACACACAAAAATTCACATGCCACTGCCTCATGTAGACAAAAAGAAAACCCACTTCTTGCAATTGTACTCTCTCTCTCTCTCTCTCTCTCTCTCTCCCTCCTCCTCCTTCTTCTTCTTCTTCTCATTTCTTTCTTATGAACTCAGTTCAGCCCCTCCCCATTACTCAGCTGCACAGTTTATTTGCAATGAGGTAGACACACAACACACTCACCCACTTGCACTTACACCTTCCTTCTATCTTACACCCCACGACATTACACCCTTTCACATTATCACACATTGAACACCCACATGGTTTGTACACACACACACACACAGTAACACACAATGCACCCAACTCTGTCTTTCCCTTGGCAACCTTACACACACAGACTCATATTTTGCACTTCTTTCACTCAACCAACACCAACTACACCCACTGAAACACCTCCCTCACTCACATCTCTCCTGCACTAATCCTTCACATAGATCACTCACAAACAGCTTAACTCACACGGGTGGACAACACGCATACCTACCCAGTTTGCACGCCAGCACCCCAAAAACGCACCCACACAACAACCCCCAAACTCACTCACCGTACACACACAAGCAAATGTACCCAGCACCTATGTGTACACGCTGTCGCACGCATTACCCACATCTCACTCCCTTTCCCACACCGTAGTCCCATGCCCAAGCTTCTCTAATTCTCTTGGCAGCCATGGCTACCACGGCCATTACCCCTTCAAGTTCTTCCATCATCCAATTGCACACACAATAACCTCGGAGACTGCCTTCACGGCAGTTCCATCTCTCTTGAACTCCCACACAAACACACAATACTCAGCCACCATATAACCTACGGCCACAACAACCATGCAATACTTCACAGCCCTAACTCACAAATTCTCACGAGTTCTCTCTCATGCGCCCTATACCCTTGTAATCTGTAAACAGTTTATGCACAAAGGAAGATTAAAAGACTTACCGGAAAGGGATTCGATCGGCCATGATCCTTCGCCTTTTACCCTCTCTGTGAATCTCTCTTCGGCTCTTTCTCTCTACCGAAAAATCTGAAGGAGAGGAGGTATTTCGGACAGCTGACCTCAAAGTGTGTCCATATATAAGAAACCCTAAGTTGAAAATCTACGCAAAGCTCCCTACACTTTCGTTAGGTATTCTAATTTAACCCACGTCTTTCTATTATTACCAACAAGTCCAAAGTAAATTATTTACTATAGTTTATGTGCTATAATATTTTAAAAGGGTTGTCACGCTACCCCGCTTCACTAATCGTTGCTAAAAGTAGACCGCTACTAAAGAAAATTTAATTGTCGCTAAAAATATATTTGCCGCTAAAATTTCTAATTAGATCCGAAAAAGTATCGGGTTGTTACATTACCCATACCCGAGAGTCCCTTGCTTTGTTTTAGCTTGCCTGTCTAGCTAGATTGCACACTGTGGATGCAAACAAAGCCTTTTGTAAGTTGTAATGATGCTATTGAAGTAATGAAGATATTTGTGACCGTTTTGCCCTCGTGTTGAAATTTACTCTTTGTGCACTGTTTTATGCGATGTTGATGCACTGCTTGCTTTAAATTGTTGGGATTGGTTGGCGGACTCTTCTTGCGAGCGGCAAGTCGAGTGCCACACACGGTTTTCTTGTGCCATCAAGGGCCACCGTGTGTCGGGTGACGACCCAGTCCACGGCCCCACCACAGGGCATTGCCTCCCTCAAAAGGGCTAGCCAAGTAGGTACTTATGAGTTCATAGGCAGGGTCTTATAAGGCCAATCGCAAACTCTCCCACAACCGATGTGGGATATTACATATCTATTGACTCTCGAGATTTACAATACACTTTTATGACATTCCAAAATATGAAAGTATAGAAACAATGGTGTAGGTCTGACGAAGCAAAGTCAACCCAATAACTCGAAGCAATTACAATCAGTAAGAGTTACTGGTCCATAATAGAATTCGTAGCTTTCCCATGGCCAGTGGGCCAGATACTATCCCATCAAGTCTAAATAGATTTGAAATAAGTAGAAAAATGTAACACCCCGATTTTATTTACAAAGCGTTAATGCGGAATACATAGAGATCAGATAGAATCCTATAATTATCATAAGACTCCAAAATGGTAATTCAGAGCATTCACTAATATTCCCAAAATAAATCAACATTTAACACAGCGGCCCCAAGCCTTTATACAATTCAAGTACTCCGGCACGAAGTTTCCCAAAATAAAACCTAAATAATAACAATCTGTCTCAATCATTACACTCAAAATATCAGTACTAACTCTGAAACAAAGGCAGCTAATTCTTGATCACTTAGCTAGCCCTTCGATCCCAAAGTCCCACCTACTGATCACCTGAAAGGAGAAACCATAAGGGGATGAGCCAAATGCCCAGTAAGGTCGCTCAAGGACCAATCAACGGAAACAAAAATGTCTGAGAAACAAAATTTCAGAAGCATAAAAGTTCAAACAGAATGGACATCAAACTAGATTTCGAATGTCAAACTGTAATTGAGTACGAAGACAGACACTAGAGAGCCATTAAGAAAGTGGTCACATACGTCAATATTGAATATGAGACCGGTTCAGAAAGTAAGATCGCGATCTCTAGCTCAACTCCCCTGTGCTAGCCCACGTTTCAATCCATGTGGGTAAGTCAGACATAAGTCACACACTGTGACATGGCTCATAGATTTATCAAAATAAAGATTTCAATTCGACAAAATCAAATATCAGACATTTCCAACAATATACGGAGTTTATGAAATAATGTCAATCTCTAAAACTAATGATATCAACATCTCAAATTCAAAGATCAAACAAATTTGATAGAAATTGAATTTCACAAGTCATAACATTGAGAACAAGTTATTCATAGTAAAGCTCAAAGCAAAGAGGAGAAAAAGAATCACTTAACTCAATTCGAGAAAATTCGGATTTCAAAAAGAAACTAAGGACTTACATGAACGATTGGTCCATCGCTGATTTGAATTTCGAAAATAAACCCTTACCTTAGCCAAGCTTTTGAGAGCCACATTCCTTAAGCTCCACTTTAAAACTCCTCTCTCTCTCTCTCTCTCTCTCTCTCTCTCTCTCTCGCGTAAAAGAAGAAGAAGTAGAGAACCTAAAATGGGTAGAGAACCTAAAAAGGACTATTTATACGGGACAAAAAATTTAAAAGTTTTCATTCGACCGAAAATAGTTTTCGGGTCGACCGAACATAGTTTTCAGTCGACCGAAAACTTCAGTAGCTTATTCTACACACAAAAATCTTTTTATTTGAAGCAAAACCCATTTTATTCGAAGCCAAACTATTTTCATTCAACTAGAAACTTTTAATTTGACCAAAAACTTTTTAAGTTGACCGATAACTTTTTAGTCTGCAGAAAACTTTTTACTCGGCCGAAAACGTTTTAGTCGGTCAAAAACTTTTTTTAGTTGACCGAAAACTTCAGTAGCTTAATACGCACGAAAAATAATCTTTTCAGTTGACCGGAAATGAGTTTTCAGTCGACTCAAAACTTTTAATTCGACTTAAAACTTCAGACTTCAAAACTTCAAAAAAATCAAATAGTTTTGATTCAACTCAAACCACTTTCATTTGACCGAAAATTAGTTTTCATTCGAATCAAAAATTTTATTTCGAATGAAAACTTTAGAAACAATCCAAAACCATTTTCTTAATATTTAACAAAAGATCACAAACTCACTTATTCAAAAATACTAATTTCACATAGAAAAAGAAAATTTTTGGGATATTACAATAAATATCTTGAAAAAAGTTAAAATGACTCAATAAGAATGACATCTTCTCTAACGTCTCAGAGCAAATTAGCATTCAATTAAGTCGCAATTTACAAAAGAATGAATGAGATGACAAGGTATGATTCGGAATGTCTTATCGTACTCTCAAACCAAACTTTCAAACTTAACAGCAGTCATTCCTCAACAGCACCAGTCTTATTCATAAATCAAATTGATAACTTAACTACTCCTCATAACTTACAAGCTTCCGAACACTACTAGGATTTTCCTTGACAACCTACGGATATGTGATTATAGTATAACCAATTCATGCCTCGTATAATATCAAACATAAACATACAGCCACAGAGAACCGTAGAAACAGTCAAAGACTCTCCCAACGGGTTGCCTATCTCAAGATCGGTTCCTAAAGGACGAGTCTTCACCCTCAATCTGTAATATCCCACATCAGTTGTGGGAGAGTTTGCGATTAGCCTATAAGACCTTGCCAAGGAACTCATAAGTACCTACTTGGCTAGCCCTTTTAAGGGAGGCAATGCCCTGTGGTGGGGCCGTAGACTGGGTCGTTACAGATGGTATCAGAGCCGACTCTCGAAAGCTCGGGCTGGGATATCCAGTCGGGTTGCCGATGGTTGGGGGAAACGAAGGCAAGTCCGGGTATATCCCACATCAAGAGGATGGTTGGGGCAACGAAGGGTGAGCTGGGTATATCCCACATTGGCTAGAGAGGAAGATTCTGGGCTATGTACGATCGAGCCTTAGCGAGGACGCTAAGGAATAAGGTGGGGAGATTGTAATATCCCACATCGGTTATGGGAGAGTTTGCGATTAGCCGTATTAGACCTTGCCAAGGAACTCATAAGTACCTACTTGGCTAGCCCTTTTGAGGGAGGCAATGCCCTGTGGTGGGGCCGTGGACTGGGTCGTTACACAATCACTATGCCAAAGTAACGGATGCAAAAGAATATGATACTCCAGAATCAAGCAATATACGAACACCTAATGGGTTAACCTGTGGTGTACCTGAAACCATGTCATCGGATGTGACAATATCCTAAGTGGACAATAAATGAAATCTAACTGATGTTCTAGGCCTCTGCTCCTACTAACCATGTTTTCTTTCCTGCTGAGGAACACTGCTTACATTAGCTATAGGTGCATGACAAAATTTGATTGATTATTTCTCACAATAGACAGTGTTGAACTTAATGCTCCACACTGCCACATCTAAAACATCATCTGATCAATCTATGGAATAACTCACCACCCTGACTTCTCCCACATATGACATATGGCATGGCCAAAAAAGTTAACCCACCACCTTGACCAGCACTCTATATAGGTCAAACTCCAAAACTTTATGATGGTCCAACTTTAGTACTCTGAGCTGATCGAGCGCCTACACCTTGCGCTTCCCTAAATCCCTTATCATACCCCGATTGAATCCCAGAACTCTGCCTAGATTTAAATCCCTGAGCTAATGTGGGCCTGAATCTTTGATTTTGTCCTATTCTGGCTCTTGGGCACCCCTACTGTGCCGACTGTAAAACTGCTAACGCCTGTCAACTACTAAATCTGCCCTGGAAACTCTTACCTCTCTCTCTTCTATCCATCCTATGTTTGCTCATGCCTTCCTTTATTGTCAGACTTAGATTGTTCCAAAACACATCCCAAGTAAAGACATTTCATATAGCTCGTCAATCGAGCTGGGATCACTTCATCGCTCGGTCTGGGCCTAAGCCCCCACTCAAACTTCTGCAACTATCTGCCTCCATCAGTACCATCCTCACTGCAAATCTAGTGAAACAAGAAGACCTCATCTCAAACTCGTCCACTAACTCCCAATCTGTTGCCTCACATTACCGAACTCCCTTAACATCTATTTACGATAAATAGTTGGGAATACCGGTTGAAAATAATTCCTTAATTGTTCCCAAGAAATATCAATCAATTGCTAATGATAATACTCTTCTCTACCATTTACCACCACTAATCGGCTTCACTTTTCAGTTTATAGATGACAAATTTAACCTTTTGGTTCTCACTATAGCCCGTTGCTCACGAATTTTCCCCATTCCATTAATCTAACTCTCTGACTCCATAAAGTCCAACAACCCCTAAATCTAGTTCCATTTATTTGGTAAATTCACACAAGGTACTCTCGTCTTGAGTTTGTGGCTATGGTTGAATCGGATTTGGTACTTCTTGCTACTGGTTGGTCAGGTTCTATGTCAAAGTCAGAATCGAGTTCATAGTGTTCAAAGCCGCAACCATTGGTTCTGGATTCTGCAATTCCCCCTATTACATAGAGATGCCCATCTACAATCATAAAACCTTCGTACAGTATATTTCCCAATATAAGGATTGTCTAGTCAGGTCTCTCCAATATTGGAAAAAATCCATGCTCATCTTATGCAAATCTGTTGGAATCTCATCTATCAGGTACCTCTAGGCCCTCTGTACCATCTCTACTGCCAGTGATCCGGGTGTGGATCACTGGGATACAATGAACAGTTATCAGGGTTATACCAACACAGGTCTAAAGAACAATACAGTGACTAGTCAAAGAAAGACTTCTTAACTCTACCATCATCCTCCCCCACTCTCATTAATCAGAATACGATTCTACCTAATCGTATTACTTATACTCTATGGTTACCTGTAACATCCTAAAAATCCGGAGCTCTGTCGTCCTGAACTCCCGAAACATTAACCTACCACATCACATCAAACCTGCCAAATCTTGTTTACCAACACATATTTCATAGCTTCTAATCCAATATCAACTCAAAATTTTCAAATACAAGATTACAAAACTGCTTGAACTTAAACTATTAAAACCTAGGTTCTTTACAACCTCGAACTTTGATAGTACGAATTGACACTACCGACCCACGTAGGGGTCTTACTATATAGTAATGGTGGGATTACCGGAATCTCATAGAACTCTAAACCCATTCCCGAGCATGCTACAGCTGATCATTACCTATAGAGGGGAGTCAAACGAAGGGTGAACTTTTTGAGAGCTTGGTAAGATCGTTCAAGGAACAACCAAAAGAATTACAAAGCGGCTCAAGAGTTCAACCGAGGATAATGTCTTGAATCATTTCAACAATAGTAATTTTCCAAAACAACCATATTCAGTTATAAGTATATACCAAAACAAAAAACAAAACAACATTAGCAATCATCTCAGTTTCCAACAAACATTAACAGTTATAACCATATATCAAAACGATCGTTTGAAGATCATTTTTAAAGCCATCATTTTAAAAAAATACAAAGATGATTTTCCAAAGGGTTTCAAAATGAACATCGATACTTCAAAGGAAATCGGGGAAGGGTTTCGTACAAAGACAAAACAGTTTAATCACAGTATGGGGAAAGAGTTTCAACTTAATTCTCTCGGTCAGGTAACAATTCCATCATTTGAACATCGTTTTCAAAAACAATCATTGTAAGATACAGTGTAAGCAATTCAAAGACGTTGGTACTGGGTAGAGGCAATGCCATTCAAGCAATGCGCATATGTGCATGATGTATGATAGTAACTAGCCTGCTTCCTCGTGGAAGCAGTAACATGCCAGTCTTATAACGCCTCCCCACAGAACAGATTCCCAGGTCAACACAAAAACAGCAGTCACAAAGTCAATAAGAAATTCACTGCTTAACATGCAATAAAATGAGCACCAAGCTAAATACACATAACCAAAACAATTAAGGCTTCAATAATAATTAAGCACTTATATAATTCATCGCTTAGAATTCTAGAATAACTACAAACAAATAACAAGGACGATTGTGAACAATTATCGGATTTAGGAATAATAATTTTGAAAAAGAGTGCAAACAATTATCGAATTTGCTCAACATGCAATAACAAGTGAGCATCGATAAGATTTCCAATTAACCGGTGCAAGCTCAATGTTAGGGTTTTTCTTAGCGATAACATGCTGATATTGATATACAATTTAGTGTTCAACAATAGCCATACGTAAATTGAAAGAATACTTATGAGTACAAGTTATCGAAGTCAGGGTTCGGATAGAAATCCTTACCTGGGATGCAGATAGAAACCCTTACATAGATCCGAAGCTAAGCTATCTAACCGAAAAGTCTGTTACTTTAACGTAAACAGAACAATCTAATTATTAGTATGTAGTATAGACTATGATATTCTAAATTCAATACTGATTCACGCATACTCCCAGAATGGCCCCCTCACTGGGTATGTAAAATTACCAAAATGCCCCTTATGTGAAAAATTACCAAAACACCTCTCTCACACTTAAATCACCAAAACAGCCTTCCCGTAAGAAAAATCACTAAATATCCTTATCGTATGGAATTTACCCAAAGATACCTTTTACAGGTAAAATTACCAAAATACCCCCTCTGGGTGGCAGATTACCAAAATACCCTCTAGGGGTTTTCGGCACTGAAAAAATTTCAAAACATCTTAAAACACTATTTTAAGCATCCTAAACTCATTTTTGGATAAAAAAATATTTTACGATATTTTTGTCCGAAAGTCTTGAACCGGTGTTCGTATCGGGTGCTCAGAAGTCGATTCGGCTAAAAATAGCTATTGACTTCGGAATGGTACAAAATTTTAGATAATGAAATATCTTATTGAAATAATAAATTTTCAGAGCGCACGTTTCATAAAAATATTAGAGGTTATTGTTTTTTACGTTGCCAAATTATGACTCTAACTATTTATAAAAATTCGTGAAAAATTGCCTAAATAGTTCCCTACTTTTAGTGACAATTACAAGTACTGTTCAGATTCCCACACACACTAATTCACCTAAAACACACACACTTCGTCTTCCTCACAACCATCTTCTCTGCCCAAGCAATTGCATGCCCAATTCACACACCCACTCACTGCTACACTCACTTACACATGTTAACACATCCAACACACACTCTAACACACAATTACACACCCAAGCACACATCATACACACAGTCGCTTAAACACACACTGCACCGATAAAACACACTCTAAACCCCTCGGTAACCTATTGAAAACACACACTTTGCACCCCCTAGCGACAAACACCCCAATACTGTGCCTTCGCTCACCCCAGTGCACACAGACACACATTGAGGCCACTTTGTCACACAGCTCACACACACACACACCCCTCGCATACACTACATATAACACAGCAGCAAGGTAGTTGCTGTGTTCCCCCTCCTTATCATCCTTTTATGCTCACAAACATCCCTAACACACTTACAACACTCGAATTCCATTTTCCCCATACCTCCATGCCCGAACACCTGCTTACATATACATGAGAACACATGCAACCTACACACCCACAAACACGCACTGAAAACACACGAAACACACCAACTCATACACTAAAATTG
>JAVXUP010000073.1:600000-775000 GCA_033070095.1 Escallonia herrerae | reverse complement strand
TTTTTGCATTTTATTTCCTTGACAGTTAAGAGTAATAAACTTAGGTATTACGATCCATCTGGGAGACTCGAGCAAATTCCAATGGCGAAAGAATACCTCCAAGTCAACGACCTCGTCCGTGTTTAAAGGAATTGCAAGAGGACTTTTAAGCCAGCTTCACCGCTCAAGCCACTCAGCACACAAAGATAGCCGTGGACTTAAATCATGGACTTGGAATTGCTAAAGAAAATATGAACCCCCAGAAAAATGAACAAAAGGATGAGAAGGAGAACGGGCAGAAGAATGACCAAAAAATTGAAAGGAGGAGGAGAGGAAAAAAAGAGATCCCAAGAATAAAGTTGATAGGCAATACGAGTCTGATGATGAAGGAAAGATGGGAATTCTGGAATGGAAGGAAAAGTTAGTCGCATTAGAGTCCTAGATTGCTCGAATGAGGAAACCGGATGACCCAATGGATCTTAGTGCCCTCAACTTGAACCTGGAAGATAGGCTCTCTCTGAAATTCAAGAGGCTTGATATAATGAAGTTTAATGGGACTTCAGATCCAAGGATGCACGTAAGATTATATGCGTACCTTAGCTCCTCAAGGAGTTAACCATAATCAATTGGTCGAATTGTTCCATAAGACTTTAATAGGGGCAACCGCACAATGGTTCCTCACTCTCGAAGAATTATGAGTTCATACATGGGAGGACGTGGCATGTAAGTTCATTAACCAGTATCAATACAACGTCGATCTCGATATGACCTGACGAGACTTAAATACCACCAAGCAAGAGTCGGAAGAATCAGTGTTTGCTTTCATCATCCGATGGAGGAAAAAAAGGCTCAGATGGTTAATCGCCGGTCATAAGAAGAGCAAGTGATTAGAGTATGAAACAATCCTTTTCTAGTCTATAATGAGTACATCTTCGGCCACTACCACACCATATTCAAGGCGTTGATGCATTCTGTTACTTTGGTCGCCTTGTGCGCAGTTAAAAACTGAAAGGAGTTTTTGGAATAAAAGAATTTTTTTGAAAGGACTTTCTGGCCTGAACTTATATGAATTGTTTTGAAGCATTTTGAATTTATTTTTGGTTATGTTGACCGTAGAGGTATTTTGATAATTTCACATATTTGAAGGCGCTGATTTGGTAATTTCACATATTCGATGAGTGATTATGGTGTGTAAACGTGTGTGTATGCATACACAGTAAGTGAGTAATCAAGTTTGTAATCACGAGCTATCAACCGGTGTAGGTATGTTGATGCTTGGTTGGTTGAGAAGGCTAAGAATGAAAGAGCTTGTGTAAAGAAGATAGGATTCAAGTTAAATGGTTTTGGAAGGAACAAAGATTAGTGCATAGAGAATTAGCCATAACGACTTTGACAATTCTTTTAGCCAGACGTGGCAGCATGGTAGTCGGGCCAAATTTTGGATCGAGGAAATGCGTAGCCTTATGACCTCTGATCCATCTAGCATTTTTATATGAAAAGTATACGTTACATATGCTTGAGAAATCACTATTTTGTCAGAAGTGAACTATTTTTAGTGACGTTTATATATTTCTTAAGTGAAAAATATTTATTGTAACATCCTGAAATTTTTTGGAACGTTAGACAATCGATCGATCAATCACTAAACCATATTATCCTCAAAACTTAACCAAATAATACGAAAACTTTCAGAGCAACTAAACATCCATCAAGGTATTTTCTCTTAATGTACAATCATATCTGGAACTATTTTAAACTTGAATAATAAACTATCAAAGGTTCACCCACACAAGGATTTTAAAGAGAAACATTAACTTAAATCACTCGCTCGCTAGCCTCAAGTCCAATTTCAAGGATTCTAACGCTGGTTACTACTTGCAGAAAGGAAGTCAAAGGGGAGTGAGCTTTCGATAGCCCAGTAAGGTCGATCAAATATTTAAAAACAGTTTAAAAATGATTCGGACGATTTTATATTTAAACCAAATAACAACTTTTTAAGACAGAGAAACAGAACGATTCAAATGATTTTCAATATACAATCAAATGATAATTTCAAGACGGTTTTCAAAGAAAACCACATCATTTCAATATAAGCGTAAGGGTGAGTATCGACTCAATCCCTTAAATAAATATCATTTCAAAACACTTAAAGTATAATAAAGCATGAATGGATAATATTCAAAACAGTTCAAGTGTAATAAAACATAAAGAGGAAATATTGAACATGAGCAGTACAGAAGCAAAGCCACCCCGGCAGTGCTCGATCGCTTTACATATGCATATGTACACTGACTAGTCCATCTAGGTACTAGTTAAACCCATCCAACAGACCATCCTTATAACGCCAACAATACAGACCATCCTTATGACTCCCAAGTTACTAACTCATGTCAACATTGAGAATGATTAAACTACAATTGAAAATGCTTTCGATTATCGAATTCAATAAACAGATGAGCATGAAAAGAGATAAGTACAACTCAAAATATGTATTTTATGATGGTCAGATCAATAAACATATGAGAATGAAACATGAATTCCAAACGATCGCTATCAGGCTCAAATTAGGGTTTCATGGACAGTTTAAAAAAACATCTTTTATACCAAACATAAAATTGAATCAATGTAGTTTGTAAGACTATTCTATAAGTATTTGAAAAATAGGAAACGAAATAGGGTTCGGACAGAAAATCCTTACCTCGGTCCACGCTAAGCAATGCTACCAAACTTCAATCAATAATCTCTGAATGAACCTAGATCCACAATTTATCTGTTAGGACACAATCCACACTACTATACTAATAACCTAATGTTAGCTACCCACAACGTGCTCATTTCTAACTCCGAAATCGCTCAACTCAAAGAGCGCCTCGCACACGGCCAACCTAACTGAGAACCCGGTACGCTTTTTAATGCGTAACAGTACTCTAAATTTATTATAAATTAAAATAAAACACTTGTATAGCTTAAAACATTATAATAAGTCAAAATATGAATTTTGTGAATTTATGAATATTTTTGAATTAAAATAATTTCTTTAAATACAATAAAAACCCAATAAAATCCATAATTACTTCCAGTTGGAAAATAAGACCCATAGTTTTTGTCAGAGCTTTAGAATATGTATGAAAATTACCGAAATCAAAATCAGAAATTAAAATGCATTAAAAATATTTTTATATTATTCATTTTGCTAAAAACAATGCGATACAAAAATTATAGTAAATCAACTCTAAAATTTACGAAACTGAAACTGAGTTGTCCTTGTGATACAAAAACATTACTGAAATTTTTCCAAAATATTTTCATTAGTGCTAAAGACTCAAAAGAATTTTATATGTCTAAACTTTCAGAAAATATTAAAAATACATACGATATCAGAAAAACATGAAATTGTTACAGTAATTCTAATATTGTGCCACAATTGTTCCTGTAAAGTTTCAAAATTATCCGACTAGTATAAAATACACAACAGCCACGTGAACAGTGTAACACTTTACAACATAAAACCCATCACTGTTCAGCATCTTCTTCTCTTCTTTCAGCTTCTGTCCAAAGTCCAGAATGTATTCACAGCTCAAAATTATTGTTCACGCAGCTTCCTTTTGCTCCCCATTTCTTGTCTTTTAAACCCACATTACCCAAAATACCTTCACAACCATTTGGAACTCTCACACCCCTGTCATGGGTTTTCTCTTCTTCTCTTTTAGTTGGTGGTTTATATACTCACTTACAACACACACATCCTTCCACATATCACACAGTCAAATCCAAATCTCCCCGCACCCACTGCCTCATGGCAGCGGGTTTCTCTTCTCCCCTTCCCTTTTTTTCTTTTGTTCAATGCACACACAAAAATACAACATTTCACCCTTCCCCTCAGTACCCACATCACATACAGCAGCCCCGCATGGTTGTCCAAGCTTCTCTCATTTCCATTACCTAACTCAAACTTTCAATGTACACATTGCACTCTTGCTCACTCACCTGCTTACACCCAAGATAAGCACACAATTATACCCAGTTGTCCCCCCCCCCCCCCTCTTCCTTACACATACAAGCACACTTTACACCCAAAACACACTCAAAAACATATGTACCCATGCTGGGCAGTCCACCCATAACACCAACTCAAAAAACATACGATCATGCCCGCATACATAAGATCATTCAACCCACATCAGAGTTGTTCCTCTCTCTATCTCCTTCTCCTTTCTTTTCATCAAACTTATATTGATACAAAACCCAATATACTGATCTTCATATGTATATCACAACCACAATAACACACCACTGATTTCGCACATAAAAATAACAATAAAATGAACACTTCCATGACAGCTTTGAACCTACTTGCAGGTTACATTCGTTTTCCCCTTATTTGTGCTAATCTATACTCAACCATAAACCCATTTAAACATACATCACGGCTGCCCCTTATACTCACTTCGCGGCAGCCACCAATAGCCTTAGAATCGTCTCTTGCGGCAGCCCTATTCCACACCCCAAACCCACTTCACGGCATCCCTTACAGTTACCACAAAACCTCAAATAAATTAGATAGAAAAAGGCTTGAAAACTTACCAGAATCCCGCCGAAAAACTTCCCGTTTTTCTTCCTTCATTCTCTCTCTCTCTAAATCTCGCTTCCTCTCGCCGTTTCCAGAAGGTATGGGAAATTTTTAGGGTCGGCTGACCCATTATAGTCACACATATATAAGCAACTCAAGTTCTAAACTTTTCTAAAAAGGTCCCCTAAACTCGTTACTTATTTCAATTTTTACCCGAAACTTTCTATTACTATGAACAAGCCCATAATTAATTATTTTCCATAATTTTTGTGCTGGAAAAATATTTTATGGGTTTGTTAGATAACCCTTTGTACTAAATGTCGCTCTATATAAAAATGTATATCGACGCTAACTAAAATTGCATCGCTAACAAATATATTCGCCCTAAAATTTTTAATTAAATCCGAAAATATCGGGGTGTTATATTTATCGAGTATGAACAGCTTTGAGCAACACTTATTTCTCGGTTAAAAGCGGTACCAGCATGTAGACAATGTTTTTTATAGTGTCTGTTATGAGATTTTGATTTTAAAAGCTTAATGCAAATTGTGACTTGTTCTCAGTTGAGATTTTTCTGGATATGACATGTCTTGGAAAATTATTGAAATGAAGTAGGATGGTTTGACCATCAGTTATCCAGCGATTTGTTTATGATAAACAAAAAGGGTGATTTTTGCTTATTCAGCTACTGTGCCCCATATCTAATAGAAAAAGTTAGATTTTGGGTCCTTGTAAAGTGGACAGAATGTTGACGCACTGTAACATCCCCGAAAATCCGGAGCTCCGTCGCCCTAAACTCCTAGGATGTTAACCTACCGAATCATATCAAACCTGTCAAATCTGTTCACTAACACATATTCTAAATCATCTAATTCAACATTAACTCAGATTTTTCAAAATACTAGATTACAATTGCTTAGCTTAAACGATTAGAGCTTAGGTTTTTCATAATTCAAATTCTTAAGAACCAATTAACAGTACCGACCCGCGTAGGGGTCTCACTATACCGTGGTGATGGGCTCATCGGAATCTCACTCAGACTCTAAACCCATTCTCGAGCATTCTATAACTGACCATCACATGTAGAAGGGAATCAAACGATGGGTGAGCTTTTGAGAGCTCAGTAAGGTCGTACATTGATCGAACAAACGAATTATAAAATGATTCCAAATAATCCAACCGACAGAAATTTTCAGAATACTTCATACGGTAAAAAACTCAATGATTTCTAAAAGGATCAAAATTTATCAGAAATAGATACCGAAATAGACAAATACAATCACGACGGGTTCCAGAACGATCAATAAAAGATCATCTTCAAAGCCATCATTCCAAAATACGATGATGGTTTTCCAAATGATTTCAAAATGCACACAGATCATCTAAGACAGTCCTTTCTAAAATACAAAGAAGATTTCTCAAGGCATTTCAACACGAGCATAAATTATTTCAGATAATACTTTCCAGTCATTACCGTAGCAGTCACGGCAATATACAGAGCAGATAAAATTAAAAAAATCAACGTTGATCCAGGGCGGTCGGATGCCATTCCGGCAAAGCACAGATGTACACATGCATGATGTACCAGAATATAACTACTAGTCCCACTGGGTACTAGCCTGCGTTCCATGCAGGATTCAGACCAGCCTTATACCGCCTCCCCACAGAACGAATACTCAGGTCAATATAGAAAAATCAATAATATCAATGAACATTAACATAAGCTCAATTCACCAAAATTAGATTGGATTTCAATAACCATAACATTCCGAAATAAATTATCACTCTAAATTATAGAATAAAATCACAAATAAATAGCAACACGATTGCGAATAGTTATTAGATTTAGACACAACAATTCAGAAAAACGGACACAAACAATTATCAAACATGCTCAGTATGCAATACACGCGAGCATCACAATATTTCTAAATAATCGATTCAGGTTCAACATTGGAATTTTCTGGGCAACAACATGCTGAAATCAGTACATAATTCATAGTTCGGCATTAGCCATAAGCAGATCCAATGAGTACTTATGAGTACAGGTTATCAAAATAAGGGTTCGGACGAAAGTTCTTATCCAAGGTTCAGATAGAATCCTTTACCTGGATCCGCAGTTAAATTATCCTAACCGGAATTCTTTAGCTTTAATCTAAATAAGATAATCAAATCATCAGGACATAGCCTACAATATAATATTATAACTTAATACGGACTCATGCATACTCTTAAAATGAACCCCCTTCACCGCTTATGCAAAATTATCAAAATGCACTTAGGTATAAAATTACCAAAATGTCCCTCTCAAAATTAAATCACCAAAATGGCCTTTTCATAAATAGAATCAACAAAAAAACCTTCTTGTGAGTGAATTAATGCAAAAACACTTTTTACAGGTAAAATTACCAAAATATACCCCGCTACACTTAAATCATCAAAATGACCTTCTCTTAAGCAACATCACTAAAATATCCTTATCGTATTCAAATTTACTCGAAAATACCATTTATGGATAAAATTATCAAAATACCCCTGGGGGTTTCGGGCACCGGGAAAATATGAAAAACATCTTAAAACACTATTTTTAGCATCCTAAAGTCATTTTTGGGCTGAAAACTATTTTTAAAAAAATTTTGCTCCAAAATTTCGAATCGGTGTCGAGATAGAGCGCTAAAATGCCAGTTTCGCGAAAAATACCTAATGGCATGAAATTTTAAATAATGAATCATATCAATAAATTAGGATTTTACTAAAAATTTTAGATTAAAATAACTTGATTTGGTATGCTAATTAAATTAGGAACTTCTTCTAATCGATACCCTAATTTAACATCCTTTGCGAACACCAAAATTTTTCCAAAAATTCCAGAGCGTACGAGCGTACTCTCGTAAAAAATCTGCCTAATTTAATTTTCTATCTTTAGCAACAATTACGCTTACTATTCGTGAATCAAACACACACTAATTCACCTTTTACACACGTTTTTTTCTTCCTCTAATCTTCCCTCTGTTTTCTTTCCTTTCCTTCCCTGTTCTTGTTCTTGGTCACTGCTCTTCTTCTTCTTCTTTTTCTTTCCCCCTCATTTTTGAATTTTCTTCCTTTTTCTTCTACTTTGTTTTCTTCTAATTTCCTTTTATAATATTTAGCTTTATTTTATGTTAATTCTAGGTTAGTCATCAACAGAATGAGAGAGGTGGCAACTATACATAAAATAATTTCTAAGATTTTTGACACCTAATGCCAATTTCTCCAAAAGTGCAAATTAACCCCCACAAATTTTCATAATTACAAAAATAACCCCAAACTATGCATAATTACATCAAAGCCCCAAATTTTATTACAACCTCCATTAATTTAATTAAATGTCACTAAAACATATACCGTCACTCATTTCATTATTTTTCATCATTAAGAAGTAAGAACATTAATTACATTTATGCCCCCAAAGTTTTCCAAAAATTACAAAAATCCCCTAAATTTTTAAAAATTATATTTTTGCTCCAAAATCCTTTTAAGCTTCGATACCCTACTAACATCCGAGCATTGCTCAAAATTATCACCCACTTTGCTACTTTCTTGCAAAGGTTCAGATTCCCAAATGGATATTGCAGCTCTACCAACTTGGAGTTTACTTTAAGTAATTCCTAAACTTCCAAGCACATTTGAAAAGGAAGTGCAACTAGTATTACACATAAATTCATAGGAGAGTAGGGCAAACATACACTTCCATAATACATAAAAGTGGCTTCATATGACTTAGACAGAAATCCAGCTACGTATAATGTTCTAAGGCCCTATATCAGGCGGAGTCCAAGCATTAATTAGTGAAACTGATAAGAATAGATAACATATAACCAAAGCTAATGGCGTTAATTAAATTAATATCGATCCTATTCTTGAAGTTGTGTTTCTGGAACCATTCTTCTTCTAGAAAGTCCATGACTGCAATCCATCGTAAAAAATGGACAGCACTATATAGGCCTCAAGCAGTGCAATGTAAATCCACCGACCAAGATGAAAATCAGTTGCATTAGCAAATGATTCAACAATGATTGATGTCATTTGTGTGGCAAAGAAAGCATATACCGAATGGCTCTACAAAATTTTAATAGCAGTCCAACATCAATTGATACTAGAACATGCTTATCCATCACTAAAATTTAACTTGTCGCTGCCTCTAATTTTTGTCACAATGCTTATACATACTTTTTTATTTTTGGTTATGTGTTTGTTTAAAGAATTCAATCTGAAGATTGATATTTATTTTCAGGATATTAATTTAAAAATGCGGATTATCTTCTAATTTGGATAGATAGGGTAGATCCATTATCTTATATATTTCTTTCCCATGTTCTGGAACTTCCTGATTAGTTTTTAGTTTGATCTGCAATTGTATTATGATCATATATATTTGACGTTATATTTTAGTTTCTGGGTTCTTAAAAAATCCTTTTTTTTGGTTGGTAGAAGTAGAACATTTCTAATATGTGCACAGACACAAGCAAAAGATGTTTTCAAATTTTTTTATCAACAACATGTTTTATGTCTGGTTGCTTTCTTGGGTTCCTTTTTTCTTTTTTGACTTGAGATTAATATGGGATTTTAGTTGTACCCAGTTCAGCTTAGTGCTCGAGTATTTCTATTGTCAATCTTTTTTTCTTTTCTACATTTTCTCAATCACCAACTAGTGGAAATTGCAAATGGGTCATGCATATTGCAAATAGGTCATGCGTATATTTGGTGATTTACTGGAATTTCTACTGTTGAAGCTGCAATGATGTTGTATATACTTTTCTTTCCCTCTTTCTAGTAATTCTCCTTTTGTAGGTGTACATTTCCTACTGATTCACCTTATTTTTGGTTGGTAGAAGTAGAACACTTCTAATATGTGCACAGACACAAGCAAAACATGTTTTGCAAAATTTGGGATGGAGTAGGTTGGTGCGGGTTTTAAGTGCTTTAGGGAAGGGGTGAGGTGGGGCAGGGCAAATCAAGGCAGAGACAAGTTTTTAATGCACTTGCATGACCCAGTGGCGGGGCAGGATGAGATTTTAGGACTACTGGGGCGGGTACAGTTTTTATAAGATCCGCATCGACCCGCCCCATTGCCATTCTTAGCATGCGTGCCCATGCGCGTGTGCGTGTTGCTATGTGCATGAATAGTGTGTGCTTGGGTGTGTGTTTATGGTACAAGGTATATTATGTGTGTGCATGTGTACTGTGTGTGATTCGTGTGTATATGCATGCGTGTGTCTTCTGTGTGTGCAAGTATGTTTGTTTGTGATGAATGTGTGGGTGTGCATACATGTTATGGGCTGGCCTTGCAGCCATGCGCGCGCGCATGTAGAAGGGTAGAAAAGTGTCGCTAAAGGCCATTATCTTTCCAACAGCCTAAACTTTGATTTCTAAAAGCAGTTTATAACCTGATTTTGGCCAAGTGCAATAGAGTAACCCCTATTATTTTTATGAGACCTACAATATGAATTTTTTGGGATTTTTCTGCACCTGCGAAGGGCGTTAAATGATTTTATCAGGAAAAGGGGTTCTCGATTGATTTAAAAGTAGCAAATTATGTTATTTTGGCCTAAAAATTTTACAGTGACCTTTTATTGCCCAAATGTTTAAGTGCCTAAATTTCAAGGTTTTATTTTTCACCATAGTTTTTGTGTAGTGACTTTGGTGGTGTTGTGTACAGTTGAGAACTGGGAGTTTTTGGAATAAAAGAATTTTTTTACGATGGACTTTCTAGTCTGATTTTGGCCTAAAACATATAAAGAACTGTTAGTGGTATTTTGATAATTTTACATATCCGAAGGGGTGGTTTGGTAATTTCACATATATGAAGGGTGTTGTATGGGTGTATAGAGAGTGAGTAATTAACTTTGTAATTGCGAACATTCAGCCGGTGTAGGAGTGTGGATGCACGGTAGTTTTAGAAGACTGAGAATGGAAGAGCTTGTGGGATCAAGATAGGATTCCAATTAAAAGGCTTTGGAAGGGGCAAAGATTAGTGCATACAGAATTATCTCGTTTGAGAGGAGCACAGAACGGGTTTGATAGCATGATCATCAGGCAAGATTTTGGATTAAGGAAATGCATAGCCTCATATAAGAGGCCTCTGACCCATCTAGTTTTTTTTTATATATAATGTATATGTTATTTATGCTTGAGAAATCACTGTTTGCTAGAAATGAACTAATTTTAGTGAGGTTTATCTATTTCTTATGTGAAAGAACTATTTATCAAGTATGAATTACTTTGAGCGACACTTATTTCTTGTTAAAAAACCGGACTAACATGTAAACAATTTTTTGATAGCAAATGTTATAACATTTGGATTTGAAATGCGTAGTGCAATGTGTGACTGGTTCTCGGTGTGAGATGTTTCCACTAGAACATAGCTAGTCCCGACTCAACCTTCTGTCCCTCGGCCAGTTACGGTGAACGCGAACCTAACACCTCAAAAGCCCAAATATATGATCAAGAAAAACAATAAAAAAGAGTATAGGATAGAGTGTATAGGGAAGGTAACAAAAGGGTTGAGAGTAGAGGCGAACCTCCCACACATCACTGTATCTTATAAAGCTTGAAGACTGACAGTGAGACCGAGCCATGGGATGATAAAGATGGGCCATAATCGAGGTACCTCAATCATACCTCAATCTGGCCAACATCCTCTAGTTCCCTCAAGTACCACAACTAAAAAGAGTCATCCTCATTACTGAAGAGGGTCTCCCCAAGCACAAATAGCAGAAAACCTTGGACATACTGGTTGATTGTCGCCTCGTCGGCTTCCTCTAGAGTCACACCGTTGTAACGAGACCAAAGATTAGCATATAAAATTTAGCCACCTTTAGCACCAATCTTGATAATCGCCCACAAGATTGCCGTCTCTATTAAGGTCATAGGCCTAAGGAATCGGCCTACCTCTCACCCGAATACTGGTAATATTCACAAAATCATATGGAATAAGAGTTGCCTCCCCAAGTAACAAGTGAAAAGTGTTGATATTATCCCACTAATGCTCAATCAGACTTAAGAGATGTTTTTTACTACTAGTAAAAGCACGTATTCCATTTAGGAGAAGGTCAAAGCCCGTATTGGCTATCCGGTCTTCCCAGCCTCTAGTATTTTTTCCACCATTCACGTACCAATTTCAACAAGCTCCTACGTCTAATCTTTGAGGGAAGTGGCTGCATATAATCAGAGCAAGATAAAAGAAGTGCTCAGGAACTGCCCAGTTTGTGCATGTAATTTACAAAAGCAAATAGAAAAATAGCATGTGAGACCATGGGTTTCATGGAAAAAGCTTAGAACTGAATAATGTATGTATGCAAAAAATTTGAGGCAAAGAGTTTATTGCATACCTAATCTAGGACAAACGAATAATTGAGATGAGCAACTTGATTTAGAGTGAGAATAGAATGGTCATCTGTGCGAATCGTTGGGCAAAATCACGAGACGCAACCGATTTAGGGGCCTCCCTCATGCCTTCTAGGGTTCTATAAAACTCAATTATTGTGAGCATGAGATGGGGGGAAAAAGAGAGATTCTTCGGGTGGAGAGGGATTAGATTAGGCAGTTCCCTTCTAAGAGCAGGATTTGAAAGAGCGAGTAAGGTTTTGATTAGAATTAAAGCCCAGGTAAAACCCTAAAATCGCGAAGTAAATGCCCCAGATTTTGAATGGAAAAGCAAGACTATTTTACCTTCTAATTTTTCAGTCTTTCTAATCAACCGACTACTTTACCCGTCAATGTTTGCCCGGTCTTCTAGTTAATCGGTTGGTTCATATTTGTTGTTCTAGCCCCCTGACTAATCGTTTGGTTTTAGCTTTGTTTAAGTTTCATTAAACCATTGTCAAAAATGGCTGGTTTATTTGATTTAAAAAAAACAAAATCCTTCCAACATGCTTGGTGTTTGCATGAAATTAGCTTCAGCTACATGTTTGCGACAAATGTTTGAGTTTTTTCCAAGTCCTTTGTATATCTATATGTCTGTGGGCTTGTATGGTTGCATGTCATGCTTTCCCAAAGTATTAGGAGGTCCAATGGCCCTACGAATAAATTACTCAATTCAGTGATATTGTACGGTATATCTCATGATTTTGTTGTCAGAAGCAACACTTTCTTCATATCAATTTGAGAAGTGAATTAGTATATTTTGCACTCAACTACCAACTGTCTTTGGACATTGCTCGCCAGCTTTGAGTGATCTTTCTAAAGTCTCCTTGTATCCAAGTGACCAGCCGCTTAAGGGCATTTTTGCACCAAATCTTGAATATGAGTCTTTATTTCATTAAGAGACTAAATGCTTAAGCAATTGTAGGCTCCGACTTTTAGTCATATCGTCACTTTGACCGTCGACCATCGAAATCTATTTGGTGGTTTTAATAAAAGACAACGTTGCTTTAAGTATTTCTAGACGACCATCCAAATCAATTTGGTAGCTCCGGCGTCTAACAGTCCTCCCCCCCCCCCACCCCAATCTCTCGACCATCCAAATTGATTTGGTGGCTCCGGTATCTAGATATAGGGCTCCATTCATCAAATTGTTTTGGTGGCTTCGGTAATGGGCAGAGTTGTTATTTTTGCATATCTAGTCTACAATTCATATCGATTTGGTGGCTCTGGCATCTAGATATACGCCTTTTGTCTGTAGACCATTCAAATTGATTTGATGGCTCCCGCAACAGACAAAGTTCATGCATATGATCACTTGGCGACCCATCAGTGTTATTATTGGTTATGACTTCAAGTGATATTCTTTTTTCCAGAACTACGTTTGTCTTATTCCTTTTCCAGGGAACTACGTTTGTGAGTCTCTCCAGAGTCTTGGGGTCTTTTCTGTATTTTTATAACAGAAATGCATTATTTTCGGTGATGTCCGCCTGCAGGCAAGCTCCCTAACTAAGGGGTTATGCAGGCCTAATAATAAATCATGAGCTTAATTCATTTAATCCAATCCAGTTAATCCAGCCAGAGTTAGTCCACCCAGGTAGTCAAGTCCAATCCAGTTTAGTAATTGCATCGAGTCCAGTCCAATTACTTAAATCCAGTCCTGTATGAGGATTGTGATTTATTTAGATGATTTAGGCTTATCTTGTAATTAATCCTTTCTCCATGTGATTAGTCCTTGATTTATCTTGAATGTGTATATAATTTCCAAAATTCTAGTACATGCCATCTGTTTAACCAGAGTTAATTACCGAATTAGGGACAAAAATGTTCTAAAATTTGAGAAAAATATTAAAGTGTTACAGGATGAACAGACCGGTTGTTGACAAATCAGTCGATTAATTGATTTTTGTCAGTTTGTGATTTTTAACAAATGATATGCTCTATCATCAGATCACGGATTGAGATGGTCATCTTCATCATTTTCTATCACCTCAGACTCTATAATAGGAGTCTTTAGGCTACATTTCAAAGGGATCAGCTTTTTCTCTCTAGAGCTTCTATACCATTTCTTCTCTAGAAGTGGTATATCATCTCTAAGGATAAATCAAAATTTTCATATTGATTTCTCCATATTAGTAAGCCGTTTGCATCGTGGATTCGTCACAAGAAGTTCCTGAGTCTTCTAGGTAAACGTATTTTTGAGGTACGTTTACACAGTTTATCATATTATAGTAAAGTGTCTCCCATCCCCGCGATCTCATTCTGGTAAATAAAACAAAACTATTCAAAAAAGTGTTTCATTTTATTTCTTAATAATCCGAGTCATGGACTGCAATGTAGGTTGCCACCCGTAGGGCCCAGTCAAACTGCAATGGTTTTGATTCTGTTTGTCCGACCAGATATTTAGGCCTTATAACCCTGGTTGTTGAATTCAAATCATTAATATAGAATTGGAACTAGGGCAAGTTTTACACATTGTCTATGTGTTATGCGTTGAAAATGCCAAATTTTAATAAAAAGAAAATAGAGACCGTGAGTGCATGGCGGGTGGGCCTAACACCGTCACATAACTTAGTCCCCGAATCCATTTCTCTGTTTTCATTGGATTAGTAATCTTTGGATATTTAGAGTCTTTTTAGGGTTTTTTTTATCTGAATAAAATAAGATGACGACTCCAAGTGCCTTTTGGACCCTTTAATGGGCCTGAAAGGACATTTCGAGGCGATTCGCTATAACACCCATCCAAGTTAAAGTCATAAGGTACTCCTGTCATTTCCTACAACAATAAAAAGAATACCGAGATCATAAACCAATATACCTTGGCCGACTCAGGCTCACATATGTCAATTACAACTACGGTTCAGCTAAGTTATTAATGTTTTCCTTTAATCCTCTCGTTGAAACCTAGGCGTTCTAGCACACACTTCTAAAGTCTACAGAATCATACGCTTAAGCTCTGATACCATGTTTGACAACACCCAACCCCAGCGAATCATAGGAACTGAAATGTCATTCAAAGATTACGTCATCAACATCAAATGGGAAATAACAAAGCAACTAAACTGTAAAACATCATTAACGGGCACTAAAAAACACGTCCTTACAAAATGTTTCCAAGAACATAATATTTTTAGCAACGAAAGAATTCAAGTGCTCCAACAACTAAATCCTTGCAAAATGAAATGTGCATTTGAAATACTACAAAGCTCCACATCATCTACGTCTCTTTGCCCCCTTCTTACAGGGTTCACCACACTTATACCTAGCACCTGAAAATAGTATATAAGGATTGAGCCCAAATCTCCTAGCAAATAGAAAACAAGGAGTACAATGTACTATTCATTTAGTGACTATCTGAGGAATAATTGTGAAATTTAAGGATAGCAATGAATCAGAAGTCCAACAAAAAGTTAACATCATAATCTATTATAGCCACAAATCACGTGTTCAAATTGAGAGGCTTCAAAGCCCAACAAAAAAACTTTATCTCTTCTTCGGACAAGGACTGACAGACACATCAATAATGCAAATGTTATGCAAGTAAATCAGCAACCAAATTGATAATACAAAAGAAATATATAGTAAAATCAGTAAAGATCAATAAGACCATAAGATTACAACACAACAAAACTCAATTGCGATGCATACTCGGACTTGACCAGGTTGGACACAAAAAACTCTAGTGCGTACTCCTCTTTCACTGGCCATCTTCTTATTGAGTGCCCCGTCAACAGGGGTGTTTATCTTAATCTCGCATAATTAAAGGGAGACAATTTTCATCAACAGGGCGGACTTGGAGAAAATTTCGACCACAAGTCCTCAACAACTTATCTCATGCAAGGAAATATCGACCCTCGATAACTACCGGCGATCAGAAATAACAACAGGATTTCATCACAACCATCATCTAGGACAGGTATGCTAATCAAGGCAATGAAAAGCATGAAAGAAATGTATTATCCTTACCTGAATAGCTTATAGCCAAATAAACTTTCAAACCTTAATCTCAACGAGCGGACCACCTATTCAAACAAAGTCTTGCTAATCAGGCCTCTATTTAGCATAAACTCACACTTTATTCTACTTCTCTGTGGTTTCAGCTTTCTTTCTTAGTAGTTCATAAGCTCTTGCTACACTTAATCGTCTCCAGCTTAAGGTTCTAACACTAGTATCTGAAAATGCATTTTGGCACGGATCATTCAAGTATGAAAATATAACTAGATAGTCCATGTAATCCTAGTATTCCAAGCGCTTAGTCATACAACTCAACTAAATCATTCTCCAGTTATGTGAAAATACCAAAATACCCCTAAAGGCCATCACAACCAACAATAATTTTGAAATATTTGGCAATAATTATTTCTTCGTATTAAACTGATTTTTAGACAAAAAGACCTTTGGGGAAAATTTTATACTCAAATACACCTCCCCCCCCCCCCCCCCGATATTTAAACGTGCACAAGGAGACCAAAATTACTAAACATAGCAAACGACACTGGAATACTATGAAATTTTAGACATTGAAGTGTCTCAGCAGTACAAGATTACCATACAATTTTCAGACAACAATGATCTGATTTACTATTTTTATTAAATCAAAAACTCTTTTCTCTAATAAAATTATTTATTACTCTTTGTGGACGAGAAAAGATCCAGAACGATGTAGATCTCTTAAAAATAACATGGGTTACTCTTTTGCATTTGGCCGAAATCAAAGCTTTTAAAAAGAAAAATCTGAGCTATAGGAAAATTATTGGCTATTAGCGACATTTTTGTCTACATCTCCCTCAAGAACCCTAACCCCTAGACATTAGAACACACATATCTTCAGTCTCCGCAACACACACGCGTGTACGCGTGTGCGCGTGTGCCACGTACAGACACTGTAAAAACTCACACACATATCCACAACTTACACGCGCGCGCGCGCACACACATACACACACATATATTAAAACATGCTGAAGACACGCTGCAACACCCACCCTCACCCTCACCCCCACACACTAAATACGCGCTGAAACAAACACCCACACACACTCATAAACAACTACACACAGTGAAAAACATACACGCACACACATATACCACTCAAACACACTGTTTTCACACATACACACACCAAAAATTACATTAAAACATACACAGACACACCGGCTCACAAACACACTGAAAAACATACACAGACGCACCCATTTTATTCTCATGAACCTACAAACATTGAAAAACATACACACCCGCGCACACACACATTGAAACATATACACGTGCACCCACTTCACTCATGCATGCCTGTACAAATTGAACACCCCCACCCCCCGGCACACACTTCACTCACAATACACCTGCACAAACTGAAACACACACACACACACATACCACCCCCTCCCCCCGCACACAAACACTGAAACACATACACCCACTTCACTCACAAACACATGCACATATTCAAGTGTGCACACCCACACACATTGAATTCAACACACTGATCGCGCGCACACACCAAAAACAAACACAATATATATTCACACACACAAGCACACAATAGTTTACAACACAAATACACGTACATGCACGCGCACACACACACATACACGTCGTGTATATTGACACGCATGCAAACACCTCACTGAATTTTACACACAACACAGGGACAGACACCGCACACTCACATTGATTTTACACCTACACACGCATACTGATTTCACAAAAAAAAAAAAAAGACATGCAAACACACTGCACACCTATGAACACACATTAAATTACACACACTAAGCACATCTAACTTGCAATCAATCCTAATCTCAACCAAAACCCAAGAAATTAACTAAATTTAGCACTTACACTTACCAATTTCTCCCAATTTTTCCAACTAAAAACTCCTTTTGAAGGCTCTAATTGTTCACTAATTTCTCTCTGTTTCTTCAGATTTTTCTCCTTCTTTTGCATCTTAACTCCCCTCTCCCTCCATTCTTCTCTTTATATAGCCTAAATATTTTTTTCCTAAAACAATGATTACGAACCACCCTTAAGCTCCAATACAATTTCATGCTTGATCAACTAACTACAAAATTGAGAAAAGTGTCTGCCTAAGGAAGCCACACCTGGCAGGGGTAAAATTAAATATGTTTTTTTTCTTCTTTCTTTTATCTTAATTAAAAACCTAAGGTGTTTCACATGTAGTTAATAATGGGTAATCTTTGCTACGTATACACAAGTCATTTATATACTGAGATGCCAGGAGATCCTGGTATTAGGCCTTGGAGGTGAGGGCACAGTCGAGATCACCACGCAACTAGGAAGCTCAAGGGTTTCAATCATAGCCCTTGAATGAGTGGGTTAGGACAACAGCACAGGTTGTGTGAGTCATAAAAAACAAGCACGTTAGTACGAATATGCACGTAAATATGTAAAAGTTTGAACATACGTGGAAGGATAAAAAAAACCATATGGGAATCACAAAACAATTGTTCTAGAGTCTAGTCCTCTTCTTGAGTTCCTAGCAGAGTTGGCATTACAGCGAATCGCTTTGAAAATTTAGACACAAAAGATCTAACTTGAGTCGCATCTTATTTTTAGGAATAATTTAATAATCAACATTGTAAACAAAAAGAACCGAATTTGACTCTAAATTGTCCAATATAAGCTTCTGACTTACAAAAACAGAGATGCAAATTTGCAGACTAAGTTATACAGCGGTTGTTAGGCACCCACTGTACCCTAATTGGTCAGCCAATTGTTTTTATGTGATTTTCATGATTTTTCCCAAAACAAGTAATGAAAAGATAAAGACTAATTAAACATATCCGGTCAGACAAACTGTAATCAAAACCATCATAGTTCTGCTGGATCCTATGTGAGACGACCTAAATCTTCGTCTTTGACTCTTATGATAAACGTTACTCTTTTAGTCAAAAAAGACTTTTAAGTTCTTGATTTTTTTTAATGGGATTTTGTATCTATTGACCAAGATATGGTCGTGGGGAAGGGGAAACAATCTAGAATCTTCTAATACATGAAAAAAAATACTCAACAGGACAGAGAACCCTACCTTGATCCAGGTTGCCCAATTTCTTGATCCAAGAATTGATATGATGTCAAAAACCAAGAAAGGTAATTTGTCAGATTATGAAATTTCTGATTTGGGCCTCAAGACAATTAAATGGATTTGACTTCTCATGTAAAGTTGTAGGTCTCAAAAAGATACACAATCTAGGCTTTTGAGTCACCTAAATCAGGTAGCGTATGAGCAAGTTATCAAAGTTCTGATATATGCTTGATGCAGGAAGTAGGGATTTTTAGGGCTCGCTCTCTCTTTCTCTCTAGGTTTTTTGGCAAAATTTTCTCTTAGAGAAAGGGCAATAAATCTTTATAGAGGAAGACCCTATTCTATAGCCCAATGAATCAGTTTATAGAGGTCTGGGGGCTGACAGAAAAGGCAAAGAAAACTTACCCCTTAAATAATTAAGATATTTTTATGTATTTCGGGACACTAGACGTCCTTATTTTCTCTAAAATGACAACAGCACTATACCGGATTTTGAGAATTAATTCCAAGTTAGTCTCTGCATCAAGAATCAATCTCAAGTCAAAAATCATCATAAATCAAGTCACAATCTCATTAATTAACCCAGTTTAAATAACTAGAGTGGTTTAACTAACTGGATTGAACTCTGACTGGACAGATTGGCTTACAAGATGTGCTAGTGTGCCTTCACTACTGTATAATTGGTTCATCTATGTTCACATGTATGAATGTCTCTCTACTTAGTTAATTTAAGATGGAGGTCAGTGTATGACTAAACAGTATAAAAAAAAATAAGCAACTAACACCGAGCAAGAATGGGGCTTCAGTATAAAGTGTCGGTAGCAACAAAAATCATTGGTGGGTTGGGGAGGGAGACTATGGACTCTTTTTTCAATTATAAAGTGGTTTATATTCCATTTTGAATTTCATGGGTGCAGTATAACCTCGATTTATAGCTCGTGGCAAGGGAAAATGTTCTTTATAGCAAAAAAGGATATGAGTTGACTAGTGCAACTAAGTTCTTAGCGCCAAAAAAGAAGAAGGTGTGTCGTGTTACGTGACTCAAGTAAAGCCTGATCCAAATTATTGGCACTTGGTAAACCCAAGATGTAACATGCTTACCCCAATTGAAGCAATTGGACAATGTTAGATCAAAAAATTAATAGGTCTAAGTAATACAAAAGCTCATGAAAAGATTGGAGGCACTTAAAATCATAGGCCCTGGTTTTAGGTCATGTACAAATAAGTTTGTTTATACAAGCTTTTAGTGATGAATATTCATTACAGAAAGAGTGGCTACTTAAGTGTAGGCTTTAAAGAATATGTTGAATATGCCAAGCAACAAAAATTTTACTGTGAGTCTCAAGTCTAATTAAATAAATAGCACATTCACGAACTAAGATTTAAGAACATGTCTTTACAAGAAAATACTTGCTTTGTCGGAGTTGTGGATAACCTGGATTTGGATTCTAATATTGAACAGTTTTGCACTGTCATTGTTGAGCTGTCATGTGAACCATGATGATTCTGTTGTCGGTGTGAATATTAGGCGTCAAAATGAGCTTCACGGCCCGCTGTTGTGCCAAGGACGATGTAGTATCCAGGCTCGAGCTAGTGAAGATTAAAGTCATAGTTGACTCAGAACTGTAGGTATTTAGATGGGCAGGAGTTCGATATATTCTTGCTAGTTTAATCCTTATGCATTAATCTACTCCCTACGAGAAGGGAACTATTTGCGCTGCTGGGCAAACTCACTATCGATCGTGCACCTGTGACACAACCGATGAACAGTGCAGGATCTTCTTTGTCTGTCGGGCTTGAGGACTTCGCTAAAAAGGAAAACTAACTGATGATAATATGCTAAATTGATCTAAAGATGATGCGCCCATTGAAACTACAAAGACAATCCTTACAATACAATGAACACAATTTCGATAGCGTATTGGGTTATTTATCGATACTAGACCAATCATCTAAAAGATTGACTAAAAGATTAAAACAAACTATCTTCCTATTCTAATTTTTTTGTTGATGGATTGACGACCCTTTCTCCTGTGGCCTTGTATCACCTTTTATACTTGCATCATTCGTAATCGTCTTCTTTCTACAACTGCCCTTCCTTATCTTCATTAGGAATAACTTCTTCGATCCCATGATCGGCCGTTTTCATCCAAAATTTTCTCAATCTTGCTGATAACTGCCTGCTTCAGAAACTACTTATCAATTGATGTTGCTAATCTATTTGCTCTGTCTTCACGTTGTTTGACACTGTTGATTTGGTTGTTCTTTTAGCGGTTTCTTCCTTCCTGTACAGGTTATTCAAATAATTTGATTCCCGTGCTTCTCTTTCAATCACTTATCTCTTCCTTTTAAACTGATGAGAACCATAACCATCGTGCTTTTTCCACTTTCTTTATTAATTTATTTCTTTGTGGTTATCATCATGCCACGTGTTCGTATGTTATTTGTGAAAATATTGGTGTCAACATTTCCCCCTTAATTTGCGGGATGTATACAGTCGTGCGAGTTAATTATGCCCGACTCAACTTCTAACGCTTTGGCTTTTAACCATTTTATTGAGGTTGAGCTTAAATTGAACTCTGTTTTTTCTTTATCAGAGTATTTTCATATTTCTTTGACCACAACAAACCCTAGAATTTATGTTTACTCCTTTCTTATGCTTCTTCAAAATCACGGTGAAGAAAAGAGTTATTCCTCATGGTGATGAGGGTGAAGAGGTCAAATGTTCTCCTAATCCTCGATGGGGTGTTGGTGCCCTTATGGCTTATGTCGATCCCATCGATTCTCGTGTTCTGATTCCTGACAAAAAAAAGCCCAAAATTTATCAGCCCTCACATCTTAGGCCCGTATTTTAGGGTTTATCCTCAACCCTTGAAAGGATATCCGGTTGACGATTCGGAGAAGTTACTACTTAGTTTGCCTTTTCTGAATTGGAAAGGCTGGAATGATAATGGATTGCCGATTAGATCTTGACCAACTTTTATTCAAGCCGATTAGGCTTAATGGGTTGACTGTTTGTCAACCTCTTTTGCCAATCAGTGGAGGCGGCAAGGTATTTTCAAATTAATTCATATGTCCAAGAATCCTCCTAAGGTGGATCGATGGCTTTTATCGACTTCTTTTTGCTTTTGGTCGATTACCACCAATGCCTTTATGTTGGAGACAAAAATGATGGCTCATATCATACTAATGCTTTGACCAACCATAACCCTAATGGTTTGATCCTTGATCTTTCTTCCTCAAAATATTCTGACACTTTCGATAGATATTTCCTCAAATCTCTCGCCATGTGTTTTGTGTCTCCAATCTTTCTTTAACCAAGGAATATATGAACTTAGCTGTCAGCTTAGCTCATGGTAGGGAATACGCACTTGTACCTTAATTGTTGGGCAGTTTGTATAGATCGATGTGTACTATGGTAGATAAAAAAGATTCACTGGAGTATCGGCGGCCCGTTCTGGTTGGTCCAATTTTGGCTACAATCATATTTTCTAGAGTTTGCTCCCTTTATCCCTGTTTAGTCCAATACTTTTTTCTTGACCTATGGGCATCCTCTTTCTTTGGGTGAAATCAAGCTTAATTCCTTCCTGTCATGTTTTCGTTTCTTCTTTGAATTCATCCATCTCAAACGTTCACTTCCTTTCCTTGCTAGAGAATTTAGACCTGATTGGTTTAGAAACCTTCCTACTCATATAGACGATGCTATGTCTATAGAGTTTCAAGATTATATCCGAAGGATATGGGCTAGTTTTCTTTGTGGACGATTTCTTCATATGGGTGGTCAAATCACCAATACACCATCAGGAACTTGCCGGTACGAGCGATACACCTTTTCTCAATTTGGTCAACAATTTGGATTAGTACAAGGGATTCCAGCCCCTTTCTTCATCAATAATGGTTTCTTGGAAGCTAAAGAGAGGATAAAGGGGATCATAAAAGACCATATCAAGAAAATAGATAAAGCTGTTGACGAATCGATGGACAATTTTGTTATGTCAAATTTTGCTATTCATAATGCTGTATCGCTTACTCCTTTTGATTCCGGTATCAAGACAATGTTTTTAAGCTATATGATGGCATCAAGTATGTTGATTGCATGGTTCATCTAGCTCCAGACCCATATCATCCAGGTATCTTATTTTCTTTGTGATGCCACTTTGACTACTGATATCAACTTTTTTCTTACCATATTTTGGCTTATTGATGTAGGAGGCAGCGGCCAACCTACTGTCCCCCGAAAAAGGAACCGATCTCCTTCTAAAGGGACCTCTTAACCAGCGCAAGTCAAAAAAGGTAAAGAACCTATTGCTAAGCCTTTATCAAAGGAACACAATGTCGATGAGGAGTCAGATGATTCCTCTAAAGATATGTCCACAGAGGAGGAGGTTGAAGATGATGAAGAGGATGATATTCCTCTTATTCACAACAGAGCAGAAATTCGAGAAAGCAAAAAGCAATCAAAACGTGTCCCTGATGATCTTCCTTCCAATCCTCAGTTAAATGAGTCGATATCGGTTGTTCCTCAAAACGTTGCCCCTCCTGTTCTGACTACTTCAGCTATCATCAGTTTCTAATCGTCGTTGAATCTAGGTACGAATTCTTTCGTTATTGTATACCTTCCAATAATAAATTTTTTAAGGGTACTTGAGCGTGATTTCACTTCGTGTAATTGATGAAAGTGCTAGGCCTTCCAAAAGGCTAACTACTAAAATAGGAACCTCTGCTGCTTCGAGTAAAGTACCTAAAGAGGGCAAGGAGACCTTTACCGTGCCGATCGATCAGCATGAGGCTCCTTTAACTGCTCTTGTCGATACAGTCACGACTAAGCCTAAGGTTATCCAGATAAAAAGTATTGCACGCAAGATGATGATCCTCTTATTAGGATTTGGGTGGTATTACCATCGATTTGACTCAGGAAAGTGTCAGTCGTAAGGATGATGATCCTTTTGATGACAGTGTCTCCTTTGGTACTCCTATTGGCGAGACAACTGATACAAAAGCTATCAGTGGTGAAGGCCCTCCAGTTGTTGCTCCCTATCAATCAATATCTTCACCTCAACAGGTTTCGTAGATTTCAAGTACTTTTAATGCTGTTATTATTATAAATAACTCATAACTTGCTCTTGCTTACACAGCAAGTGAATGAGCGTTGGGATGTTCAAGAAATATCAATCTGGCAATATTCCTCTACATGTTCCTCTAGTGGTCGAAACTTGTCCTCCAGCTGAAAGCCATTCTCCTACTATTGCAGATCCAATCAAGGATTCAGAAGCTATGCCTGCACCATCTAGTCATACCACTGTTATTCCTTCGATGCCTATATCATCAACCTTCCCAATTGCTTCCAGTTCCCCTTCGATCACTCAGACCGTAGCACATGCCATAAGCATCCTCGCTGCTCGGCAAGGAACTCTCTAGATGCCTATTATTGACGATATTAATAGAAGTTTCTACAACTTTAGACGGCCATCGATGTTTTTTCTTGGCCTTCGATAGGTACATCAGTCTCAACTTCTAGTGTTGACATGGCTGCGATTCGTAATGTTTTTAAAAGCTTGCTCAGCCATCGTCTTTCTGATGTTTTGGCTAACGACGATGCCTTATCGAAGATAAATGACTTAATCGATACTCTTGCCGATAATGCATTAACTCTGAATGATGTCCGATCAGGGTCCATTTTGAAATTTTAAATTTCACTTATATCTGCTTCTTGGAAGCAAGGCATGGGTATTAAATCTAATGCCCAAGTAGTGGACCAAGATATTGATGCTTTAAATGCTCAAATCCAAGAGAAACGTCAAGTTAGCTTGTAAATTTCCAAAGAGATATTGAGGTCGAGAAAAAGGAACTGGAGATGAGGATGATTGCCCTGAGTCAAAAAGAGAAAGGTCTGCTTGAATGTCAAAATGAGATTTATTGAGAGGCTATCGATTTGGCTACAACTATGGAAGAACCATTAAAGAAACGAGCTAGGACTCATTCCCAACTTGTCTTTGCAGACCAAATTATCTCTAGGGTAGAAAACCAATGGAAAGACATTCAAGCTGCTTTCGGTGTCTGATTTTTCTGTCATGTAAACAGTCCTTTCTTTAATCAAATTGTTGCTCTTAGGCTGTTATTTGTAATCAGACTATTTCTCTTAGATTTTTATTTGCATTTCTTTTATCTCAAATTTCTTAGCCTTCACCAGGCTAATGCAAACTATCTCTATCGATTGGTTTGACCCCTTCCCACATTGAAGGAATTTATTTCTTTAAATATAGACCGTTAATGGGCTTGGCACGCAATTGTCTTTCCAATGATTTTAACCAATATGCTCCACATCTTAAAACTTTATGAATTAGAAAAGGTCCTTCCCAGTTTGGGGACCGTTTTCCAAATTTTGGATCTTTTGATCCTATAGGTAGGATAGTCTTCCAAACTAACTCCTTTTTCTTGAAATGTTTTGGCAAAACTCTTTGGTTGTAAGATCTACTTACCTTTAATTTTTGAGCGTGCAGTCTATCCAAAGCAGCCAGTTGATGATCATCTAGATCTTCTAGCTCAATTGCCATAGCTTCATTATGATTTGTTACTGGAATGTTGTTTTGCATAGCTACTCGGAAAAATCTTACAGTTATTTCCATATGCCTTGACATATGATCATGCCCATATGTCAAGGCATATGGAGTTACCCCTGTACTAGACTTTGGGGAAGTTCCAAATGCCCAAAGGACTTCCGATAACAACCGATGCCAATCATTCAGGGTATCTTCAATAGCTCTTTCCATAATGTGCTTAATGGATTTATTAGTTGCTTCAACTTGGCCATTTGCTGACGCGCAATAAGGGGTAGAGTTTATTATTTCAAACTTATACTCTTTAACAAATTCACGTATTTAGTACCTATATCAGCCATGATGTTTGAGGTAATCCAAATCGGTGGATTATATTCTCTTTAATAAATATGATGACACTTTCTTGCGTAACTGTCTTCATTGGCCTGGTTTCTGTCCACTTTGTAGAGTAGTCAGTGGCTACAATTATAAATCCGGCTTTTTGGATGAAGAAGGATGTATTTGGCCTATCAAATCCATGGCCCAACCCCAGAAAGGCCATGGCTTCACTATCGATTGTAATTCTATACATGGTGCGCAATGGACAGCACCGAGTTTTTGACAAGCCTTTGTGTATCGTACACAATCTTCCATTATAGTAGGCAGTAATGGCCATGCCGCCTAATCAGCCATCTCATTTTGATGTCCGCTTGATGGGCACCACAAACACCTTCGTGCACCTCAGCCATTACCTGCATAGCCTCTTGTTGTCCTAGACACCTAAGTGCCAATCCTTCTGGTGTTTGTTTAAACAGATCGCCATCTAAAATGAAGTATTTAATTGCTTGCAATTTATTTTCGTGTTTACCCTTAGTTAAGGGTTTTGTAAGTATTGAATGATGGGTGTTCTCCAGACATCTTGAACTGTATCGACTGGATTAATCATTTCTAATTGCTCATATCTATCACCAATCAATGGCAACTGTTTGGATATTTTTACCCATTGTTCATTAATTCCATCAGGGACTTTTAACCCTGAGGCCAACTGAACCATTACGTTGGCGCTCTCATTGTCTATCCGAGGACGTGAATTATGGTCACATCATCAAATTTTGTTAGCAAATATGATGCAATGCTGAAATACATCTCCAAACCGGGAGCATTGCATCTGAATTCTCCATTCAGCTATTTTATAATCAGATGATAATCTCTTGATATCTATATTGTTGTCACATGCATGTCTAACAGTATCTCTAAATAGTGATCAAAGCTTCATATTCTGCTTGATTATTTGAACAATCTATTTCAATTTGAAAAGCAAACTGATGTGTATTCCTGATAGGAGAAACTAATACTATTCCTGCACCAGCTCCTTGATTAGTTTTTGATCCATCAAACATCATTTTCCAAGGAGCAATGCCAACAAAGATTACTCCATTTTCATTGTCGTTACAAGGATGATTTGCTAGGAAATCGGCCAGAGCTTGGCCTTTCACAGCTTTCTGAGGGATAAGTTAAATTGTAGTCTATCAATGCAAGAACCCATTTTCTCATTTTTTTTCCCTTAAAACTGGTCTTGATAGCATGTACTTTATCAAATCCATTTGTGCAATCACTAGTATGTCAAAAGGCAGCATATAATGTTGAAACTTAACTGTAGTAGAATACAAAGTTAAACACAACTTTTCTACAATGGAGTACTTTTGTTCAGTTACATTTAAACTTCGACTGAAATAGTAGATGGGTTGTTCATAGCCCTGACTATTTTCTTGGGCTAGCAAGATTTCAGGCGATGCTTCTGCTGCAGATACATACAACTTTAACGGCCTCCTGATCCTCGGTGGCATAAGTACATGGGGTTTGGCTAGATACTCTTTTATAGTCTGTAAAGCTTGTTGATGCTCCGCTTCCCATCGATACTCAATATCTTCATTCATCTCTAACAAGTCTAAAAATGCCTTTGTCTTTTCTGCTAAATTAGCAGAGAATCGGCGTAAGAAATTAACTTGTCCTAAAAAACACTGGAGTTCCTTTTTATTCAAAGGAGGTTTGGCATTTATAATGGCTTTTGCTTTGTTTTCATCAATTTCAATCCCCTTCTAGTGGACCAAAAATCCTGAGAAATTCCCTGCAGAAACTCTAAAAGCACATTTCAAAAGGTTCATTTTTAGATTATGTTTTCTCATTCTTATGAATGTATTTTCTAAATGTTGAATATGTTCTTGATGATCATCCGATTTGATGACTACATCATCAATATACACATCTAAGAATTTGGCAATCATATCATGAAAGATTAAATTCATTATCTTTTGATATGTTGCCCTAGCATTTTTTAAACCAAAAGGTGTGACTAACCATTCAAAACGTTCCAATTGCACCAGGACATCTAAAGGTTGTTTTATGGACATCTTTATCTTTGATAAAAATCTGATTATATCCAGCATTTTCATCCATGAATGACATGATAGTATGCGTAGATGCTGAATCAACTAGCATATCTACGATTGTCATGGCATATTGGTCTTTAGGAGTAGCAGAATTTAAGTTCCTAAAATCAATGTATACTCTTAACTTACATTTTTCTTCAATACGGGAACAATATTTGACATCCACTCAACATACCTGGCTGGCCGAATGAATTTTGCCTTGAGGAGTCGCTCGATTTCCTCCTTAACCAGTAGTGTTACTTCATTCGACATTTTCTTGGGAGCCTGCATAAAGGCTTGAACCCCTGCTTGATTGGCAATCTGTGCTCCACCAGCTTTCTGTCTAAACCGGGAATCTCTTTGTAATTCTATGCAAAGCAGTCCTTATACTTCCTTACTAACTCGATAATTTTTTCTCTAACCTCATTCGATAATTGAGCGCTAACATAAATATGCTGTGGATCGACCTCCCTTCCCAAATTCACTTTTATCAATGGATCTTGTGTTTGTATCTTCAAATCATCTAACTTGGCTGGTGCCAGACTAAGATCTTGTAAACAAACTCCGTCCAATCGATCCTTCTCATAATCTACGATGCATTCTGCCCAATCGATAGGTGACAATCTTGCCAATTATTTTTCCATGGCATAGATCATTAATCTCTTAAAGGTCTTTCTTATTACCTCTTGCCCTTCTTTAACTTTATCCAAGTCCTCTGCCATTGTCGACTCAGCTTTGAAATTTTTGCAGCTCTTTTCGCTTCTCCAATTTTCATCTACGGAAGCATCTTCCAGCTTCTGTTGCAAACCATGTCCCCTTTATGTGTGACTATCCATCAACATATATTTTCACATATACTTGGTAAGGACCTTTGGCTGCCAAGTCCCACAATGGAATCGACCCCTCGTCCACTCACTAATACTCTCTCTTCATCTAAAACTAATGGCTCTATATCGTGCCGATAGAATTTTGCTTCGATACAGTTTGAATCCGCTAACAATGGTTTATCTTCGGCCCAAACCAACTCAGCTACCTTCTTGTTGTCCTTTTCCTCTCTCTAAAATATCAGAACTTGATGAAGGGAGGATGGGATACAGCCATTGACGTGTATCCAATCCCTTCCAAGCACAGCATTTAAGCTCAAAGAGGAGTCAATTACAGATAACAGAGACATTTTTGTCTTTCTCTCGACCGTAAGCTCTATCGGGACTACATCCTTTGGCTTCAAAATGCCTCCTGCAAAGTTACATACCATAATTTTGGAGGGGATCAGATCTCTTTCATCTTTACACAGCTTTTTCAACATTCTAGTAGGTAGAATGTTTACTGCGGCTCCATTATCAACCAACACTCTGGCACTGGCTGGCCATCCATTAGCATGAAAATAAACAAAGGCTTCAAATGCTTTGTTCTTCGAGGATCTGGCTTAGTTAATATGACCATATTTCCACGATCGATTATGATGCCCTTATTAGAATGGTTTTGACTCACCTTTCCCATCGTATAATCCATTTCTCTAAGTGCAAAGCTATTTGGCGTCGGTGCTCTATCATCCTTCACATCTTCTTCCTCATTTCGATTTACTTGTTCTTTCTCTGCCTCGAACGTGAGAGGAAGAATAAATACCATGTTGCAGTCAATGTTTACCTCATGCTCTCCGAAGAGCAACTTCCTTTTCATTTTCAATTGTTTGTCTTCAAAAATCATTCTGCCCATTGTTCCCACCATATCTTGGCTACACCTATACGCCCACTGGGGGTCCAAATTCTCATGACATGTCGGCACATTCAACGGTCAACTTTTCAAAGCTCACAGGCCGGTCAAAGCATCACATAATCAAGTCACGTGCATTTTCCCTTTGAGAAGCAACCTTGGTGTGCCTTCCCCCTTAAGGGGGTGGGCCACCTTGGGGGAGTCGACCACCCTATGGGGTCTGCCACCTTAGGGGGTCGGCCGCCCTATGAAGTCGGCCACCATGGGGGGTCGGCCGCCCTATGGGGTCGGCCACCTACCTTGACGATTGACGACCGTCACTCACGGTCGCGCACCGTAGTTGCAATGACCGTCGCTCACCGCCGCGCTCCGTCGCCGCGAAGACCGTTCGCTAGTCGTCACGCTCTGTCGCCGTAACAACCGTGGCTCACAGTCACTCGCCGCCACGCGCCATCTCCGTGACTCTCGTCGCCCACGCGACATCTCTGTGACCTTCGTCCCCAGCATCAGCGCGACATCATTGCAGTCCCGTCGCCCGCGCTCCAACTTCGTGACTCTCGTCAATCGCGTCCAAGCGACAGCTTTTCGACTCCAGTCGCCCACGCTCCAACTTCGCGACTCACGTCACCCGCACGCCATCTCCGTGACTCTCGTTGCCCATGCACCATTTCCTTGATTTTTGTCGCCTGCGTCTACACGACAGCTCCGTGACTCCCGTCGCCCGCGTACCATCTCCGAGACCTTCGTCGCCTACATCCGTGCAACAGCTCTGCGACTCCCGTCACCCACGCTCCATCTCCGTGACTCTCGTCACCAACGCGCCATCTCTGCGACCTTCGTCGCCCGCGTCCGCGCAACAGCTTTGCGTCTCTCATCGCCCGCGCTCCAACTTCGCGACTCCCGTCGCCCACGTGCCGTCTCTGTGACCCTCATCGCCGGCTCTCGCTCAACGCTCTCTACAGTGCTCGCTCAACACCAATGGTCACATGACGCTCGTCACAGACCGTGCACAGCCGTCACGACAGCTGCATACTATCCTCTATATATTCTCCGTGACATTCGTTGCTGCGCCCGTGTGCCATCCTCATGATACATGCCTCGGCACCAAGTATTGCTCCACGACATTTGTCATTGCGCCAATGCGCCATCGTCATGATACGTGCCCCCGACACCAAGTACTGTCTCTGTGACGGTCGTCGTCGTGCCCATGCGCCACAATCAATGCCTCGTGATGTAGGCACCTCGCCCAAGCGCCATAATCATGTTACATGCTTCCAGAGGGGCCCGGCCCTCACTGCGAGATGGGATTAAAGCTATCGTCGGCTCAATCAAACTGCGGGATGGGCTCACAACCTTAAAGCCATCGTCGGCTCAATCAAACTGTGGGATGAGCTCACAACCTTAAAGCCATCGCCGACTCAATAAAACTGTGGGATGGGCTTAAACCATCGCCAGCTCAATCAAACTGCGAGATGGACTCACAACCTAAAAGCCATTGTCGGCTCAATCAAACTGCGGGATGGGCTCACAACCTTAAAGCCATCGCTGGCTAAATCAAACTGCGGGATGGGCTCACAACGTTAAAGCCATCGCCGGCTCAATTAAACTGCGGGATGGGCTCACAACCTTAAAGCCATCGCTGGCTCAATCAAACTACAGGATGGGCTCACAAACTTAAAGCCATCGCCGGCTCAATCAAACTGCAGGATGGGCTCACAACCTTAAATCCATCGCCGGTTCAATCAAACTGCAGGATGGGCTCACAACCTTAAATCCATCGCCGGTTCAATCAAACTGTGGGATGGGATCACAACCTTAAAGCCATCGCTGGCTCAATCAAACTGTGGGATGGGCTCACAACCTTAAAGCCATCGCCGGCTTAATCAAACTGCGGAATGGGCTTAAAGCCATCGCCGGCACAATCACCCGGGGCTCCGGCCCTCGCAGTGGGATAGGCTCACAACATTAAAGCCATGGCCGGCACAACCTTAAAGCCATTAACATCACACTCGTAGGGGCCTCCGACATGAAGACTTCCACGTAATAGACTCTAAGCACTGAGCGGCGACCATGCCCACTCATGTTGCTGTTGATCGTCGCCACCACCAGGGCAATGACCCCCGAGTCACTCCGGGACGGGAGCAGGTCCTCGGAGGGCATCGTGCCTAGTCCACCTTGCAGTTGGCTATAGGGGCAACCCTCAACGCTGTCAGGTTCTTTGTGCATCTCTTGACGCACCTTGTGGGATTCAGTAAGGGCTTGGACTGGTGGCTGGGGCAACGGGCTACTCTAACCATGCTACCGCGGCATGATCAGTCTCCTCAGACAGGCAGAAAGTGTGGCAAGGGCAGGGCAACATGAACTAGGGGACTGACAGTTCAACGTAGAATCAGTACTTTGGACCCCCCCTGGCGATGTGTTGCTCCCAGGGGATGACACAAGTCAACTTATGACACATTCACATTTTTGCCTATAAATAGTGGACTTTAGAGCTTATTCAAGGATCTTTTTCTCATTTGGCATTTTCACTTTCTCTCTCTAAAAAGTCGTTCTCTCTTGAATTCTAGTGAGAGAAACACATTTAAAATTCTATCACCGGACCCTTGACGCTGCACCCTTGACTCAGACTGTCGACTGCCGGCCCTGTTCATCGTCGCCCTGCCTGCGCAGCTCTGCCAGCCCTCGCGACCTATCTGGGGACCCTTGCTCTCAGCCCTTACTCTATCCTTGTTGTCACCCACTTTTCCTACCTGGAAGCTGACTCAGAATGCATCCTTTGTCGCACCTTCGCGTAGCAGCGAACCCCTTTTCTTGGGCAACATTTTTTAGAGAAACACATTTAGACTTCTGTCACCAGACCCTTGACGCTGCACCCTTGACTCGGACTATCAACCGCCAGCCCTGTTCGTCGTCGCCCTACCTGCGCGGCTCTGCTAGCCCTCGCAACCTGTCTGGGGAGCCTTACTCTCAGCCCTTACTCCATCCTTGTTGTCTTCCACTTTGCCTACCTGGAAGCTGACTCAGACTGCATCCTTTGTGGCACCTCCGCGTAGTAGCGAACCCCTTTTGCTGGGCAACATTTTGGCGACTCCGTTGGGTAGGTGAGCATCGTATTGTAGTCTGCATATCTTCCAAACTTAGGCCCCATGCATGTGCAACAGAGGGCTACGAGGACTACCAATAGTGCAGTTCATTCCTTGACTGACACACCCAAGCAATCATGCCTCAACAACGCATGGCTACCAGGACTACCAGTCACAACCTCAACCCAGCCATCCAAGAGGTTGTCATTTCCAGACTTGGAGATTTTCAAGCTAACATTGTTCTACTGGCACCACCCTTGGTGTTATGTCCCACTTCATTGGGGGCTTCACCCCTTGCCTACCCCAAGCAAGCCAAGTTCCGTACCCCTTATGCATGCCTCTCATTGCAGCGACTTGGTACGTGGTGCATGGGGTGGCTCGAGCCACGCTACTAAATCTCAACTCCATCGGCCGACATCCCCTCAGGCCGTGCGACCTCGTGGGCACGCACACAACACGTCTTGCCAACCCTCCCATGCCTCTGTCACTTAATCGGTCATCGATGTCGACTCACCGCCGAGCTCCACTCTTTATTTTCAACACTTAGAAAAATTTCTTTATTTTTTGCGGTCGGGTCACCACCCCTTGCGACTTCCCTCGGCACCCTTGCTCCAGCTCAACACTTAGCAAAAATTTTCAACACTTGAAAAAATATAAAAAAATTCAACACTTAGAATTTTTTTTGAACCTCCCTCGCACCCTACCTGCTCGTGGTCGGGTCATCACCCTCTCATCTTCATTCTACACTTCAAAAAAATTTCACAAAATTTTTCACCCTCTAGTGCTCTATCCAACACTTACAAAAATTTTCAACAAAAATTTTCATCAATCCCCAACCTCCCTCTTTCTCTCTTTCACCTCAAAATTATTCTTCATCAAAATTTTGCATCCCCTCTCATGCTCCTTTTATAGGCTCTGAAAAAAAATTGCATTTCAATTTCAATTTCAAAGTCAACAAGCAAAAGCAGTCCAGATGGGCAGAACCCTACCCGCAAGGGCCCCGACCCGTGCCTGCCCCGCCCCATTTCCCCTCTCATTATTCAGCTTAAGCGGGTCAACCCGCCTGCTCGTTGACCCAACCCAACCCTAATTTCCCTATCTCTTTCTCTTTTCTCTGGCCGCCACCAACCCTTCGGCCTCCCTGCCAAGCCTGGCCACCGCCGGCAGCCCCTCCCCGGCATCTCCTTCTCCCGCCGAGCTCCCTCCTCCCGACCTCACACCCCGCCGACCTCCCCGCGACAACCCATGGCCGCAGACAACGGCCTTTTCCTCCTCCTTTTTTCTTCTTCAGTTTCGGCCACTCTCCCCGCCAACCCCTCTGCTACCCCGACCCCCCACCCCGCAGACCCCCCCGGCCTCTCTCTTTCCCTCTTCCCCGGCCCCGTAAGCCTGCCGCTCGCGGCAGTCGCCAGCACTCCGCGCCTCCACCCTTCTTCTCATTTCATCATCTAGACCCTCGTCGACCCCCCTGCTACCCCGATCCCCTTGCTACCCCGACCCCCTTTGCCCACCAAGCCCCACCCGCTGACCCCACTACCCTGCCGACCCCACCCCTCTTTGGCCACCCTTGGCTTATGCCACATTCCACTTCTATGCTTTGGAGGCCATAGCCACACTCACCAACCTTCGGCCACCCTCACTCAAGGCCACTCCCCTCGGCCCTTACCCATCGTACCACCACAACCACCTTCACACCAAGGCCTCTACCCACGTCGGTTGAACAACCTCACCATCACCAAACACCATCGCCACCATTTTCACGAAGCTAAAAAAAGCAATCGTGAGGACATGACGTGCATTTCACGCTCCAACCTTCATGTTGCCCCTCCCTTACACATTTCATCACTTTTTCCATACTTAGAATTTTTCTCGCAAATCTAGCTACACTCGTATCAACCGCGAGCCTGCGCCCCTAACCACACCCTTGCTGCACCACCATCGCGACGTCTTTCAACATCACTCCTTGGTACGTAGGTGGTGCACAAGGTAGCTCAAACCACCTACCCCTCTTGCTCATTGTTCTGCACCGGTCATTGCCCGTTGCCCATCGCCCAGGGGCCGTCTCCGCAACACTCTTCGCCCGTCGTCTAGATGTCCTCTTCGTGACCCCCGTCCCCCGGAAGTCATCTTAGCGACCCTCTTCGTCGTCGCTCAGACGTCGACCCCGCGACGCTCGTTGCTCGAGCGCCAACTCTTCCCCTTCGACACTCAAAGACGATGTCCACAACTTTTTGGCCAAACAACATCAACATCTTGTTAAGTGTTTATGCGTGCGGCGCCCACTCGGGTTGCCCCTCCGCGCACACCACATGCAGGGGGCTTATGTTCACACCCTATCTTGGCTACGCCTATAGGCCCACTGGGGGTCCCAACTCTCATGACATGTCAGCACATTCAACGGTCAACTTTTCAACGCTCACAGGCTGGTCAAAGCATCACATAATCAAGTCACGTGCATTTTCCCTTTGAGAAGCAACATAGGTGTGCCTTCCTCCTTAAAGGGGTCGACCACCTTGAGGGGGTCAGCCAGCTTGGGGGGGTCAGCTGCCCCTATGGGGTCGGCCGCCTTGGGGGGTCAGCCACCCTATGGGGTCAGCCACTTACCTTGACGATCGACGACCATCGCTCACGGTCGCTTGCCATAGTCGCAACAACCGTCGCTCGCCGCCGCATTCCATCGCCGTGATGACAATTCGCTAGTTGTCACGCTCTGTCGCCGCGATAACCGTTGCACGCAGTCGCTAGCCACCGCCCGCCATCTCCGTGACTCTCGTCGCCCCAGCGCCATCTCAGCGACCTTCTTCGCCCGCATCTACGCGACATCTTTGTGACTCCCGTCGCCCACGACTCTCGTCACCCGCGCGCCATCTCCGTGACTCTCGTTGCCCACGCGTCATCTCCTTGACCTTCGTCGCCCGCGTCCGCGCGACAGCTCTGTGACTCCTGTCGCCCATGCTCCATCTCCGCTACCTTCGTCGCTCGTGTCGGCGCAACAGCTCAGTGACTCCCATTGCCCGCGTTCTAACACCACGACTCTAGTCGTCCGCGTGCCATCTCTGCGATTCTCGTCACCCGCACGCCATCTCCTCAACCTTCGTCGCCCGTGTCCTTGCGACATCTCCGCGACTCTTGTCACCCGTGCTCCAACTCCACAGCTCTCGTCGCCTACGCGCCATCTCCGTGACCTTCGTCGCCCGTGTCCGCGCACCATCTCCGCGACTCCCGTCGCCCGTTCGCCATCTCTGCGACCTTCATTGCACACGTCCGCCGACATCTCCGCGACTCCCATTGCCCGCGCTCAAACTCCATGGCTCTCGTCGCCAGCGCGCCATCCCGAGACTCTAGTTGTCGGCGCGCCATCTCCGCTACCTTCGTCGCTCGTGTCCGCGCGATAGCTCTGCGACTCCCATGGCCCGTGCTCCAACTCCACGACTCCCTTCACCCGTGTGCCATCTCTGAGACCCTCGTCGCTGGCGCTCGCTCAACGCTCTCTACAATTCTTGCTCAACACAAATAGTCACATGACGTTGCTCACCGACCGTGCGCAGCCATCAAGACGGCCGCATACTATCATCTATATATTCTCCACGACGTTTGTCGTCGTGCCTGTGCGCTATCGTCATGATACGTGCCCCAGTACCAAGTATTGCTTCGCGACGTTCGTCGTCATGCCAATCCACCATTGTCGTGATACGTGCCCCCGGCACCAAGTATTGTCGCTGTGATGGTCGCCGCCGCGCCCATGCGCTAAATCATGTTACATGCTTCCGGAGGGGCTCCGGCCCTCACTGCGGGATGGGCTTAAAGCCATCGCCGACCCAATCAAACTGTGAGATGGGCTTAAAGCCATCGTCAGCTCAATCAAACTGCAGGATGGGCTCACAACCTTAAAGCCATCATCGGCTCAATCAAACTACGGGATGGGCTTAAAGCCATCGTCGGCTCAATCAAACTGCGGGATGGGATCATAACCTTAAAGCCATCGCCGACTCAATCAAACTGCGGGATGGGCTTTAAAGCCATCGCCGGCTCAATCAAACTGCGGGATGGGCTTTAAAGCCATCACCGACTCAATTAAACTACGGGATGGGCTCACAACCTTAAAGCCATTGTCAGCTCAATCAAACTGCAGGATGGGCTCACAACCTTAAAGCCATCGCCGACTCAATCAAATTGCGGGATGGGCTCACAACCTTAAAGCCATCGCGGCTCAATCAAACTGTGGGATGGGCTCAAAACTTTAAAGCCATCTCTAACTCAATCAAACTGTGGGATGGGCTTAAAGCCATCGCCGGCTCAATCAAACTGCAGGATGGGCTCACAACCTTAAAGCCATCGCCGGCTCAATCAAACTGTGGGATGGGCTCACAACCTTAAAGCCACCGCCGGCACAATCAAACTGCTGGATGGGCTCACAACCTTAAAGCCATCGAAGACACAATCACCAGGGGCTCTGGCCCTCGTAGAGCGATGGGCTCACAACACTGAAGCCATCCCCGACACAACCTTAAAGCCATTAACATCACACTCGCAGGGGGCTTCGACACGAAGACTTCCACGCAACGGACTCTAAGCACTGAGCGGCGACCATGCCCACTCATGTTGTTGTTGATCGTCGACACCACCAGGGCAATGACCCCCGGGTCACTCAGGGACGGGAGCAGGTCCTCGGAGGGCATCGTGCCTAGTCCACCTGGCAGTTGGCCACAAGGGCAACCCTCAATGCTGTCAGGTTCTTTGCGCATCTCTTGACGTACCTCATGGGATTCTGTAAGGGACTGGTGGCTGGGGCAACGCGCTACTCTAACCATGCTACCGCGGCATGATCAGTCTCCTTAGACAGGCATAGAGATGTTGCTAGGGCAGGGTAACACGAACTTGAAGACTGATAGTCCAACGGAGAATCAGTACTTTGAACCCTCCTGGCGATGTGTCACACTCCCAGGGGACGACACATGTCAACTTATGACACATTTACATTTTTGCTTATAAATAGTGGACTTTGGAGCTTATTCAAGGATCTTTTTCTCATTAGGCATTTTCATTTTCTCTCTCTAAAAAACCGTTCTCTCTGGAATTCTAGTGAGAGAAACACATTTGGACTTCTGTCACCGGACCCTTGACGCTGCACCCTTGACTCGATCTGTCGACCGCCGGCCCTGTTTGTCGTCCCCCTACCTGCGCGGCTCTGCCAGCCCTCCCGACCTATCTGGGGAGCCTTGCTTTCAGCCCTTACTCCATCCTTGTTGTCTCCCACTTTGCCTACCTGGAAGCTGACTCAGACTGCATCCTTTGTGGCACCTCTACGTAGCAGCGAACCCTTTTTCCTGGGCAACACCCCTTACTTATCATCTTTCTTATCAGGAGCATTCATCTTTACCTCTTTGCTAACTGACAACTTGTCAAGAGGGTGATATCTATCTTTCGCAACCATTCCTTCGAGAATCTCCTCCTCTATTTGTTTCTTCTGCTCAATTCCAACTGCACTCTGACCCTCTACTTCTCTCGTCCAAATCTACTTTTTTCTTTCGAGTTGGGCTTGTTTAATTTCCAACTCCTTTTGCATTATAGCTGCAAATTTCTTTTGCACTTTTCTTTTTTTGTGTTCTGCTTAGATCCTAATAAGTTTCTAGAAATAGAACTTTCTCTTGACCGACCGTATGCCAATAATCATCAAGTGGTACTTTTGACTTTAACATTCTTGGTTCCCCTCGATATTTTTGCATCATCCGAAATTCATCTCTCTGCCTAGCCATTATGGGATTTTTGCCTTAATAATTTTTTGACACATACTTCGGATCAAATGGTCCAAACCTTGGCCTTACCATTTTCAAACTAAAATGTCCTGGCCCCATATTATTCTGATAAATTACTTGGTTAGCCATGTTTGGCTGCTTAAAACTCATTCCCGGTTGATTATGATATTTATGACATCCTTGGCTTGCTCTCTGATACCCTTCTTGTATCATCTTTTTGTGGGTTTTATTCTCTATCGCCTGCTCTTTTTGCCACATTTTCTTTGACTATTCTTTGGAAGAACCACAACTCTGACACACTGGTTCTCCTATCGGTCCAATCTTAGACACCCTATTTTTAAAATCAAACTCCCTTTATTAGAGCTATTTTCTTCATGAGCCTACAAGATACTTTCTCTTTTCTTGTTACTGCAACCAACACTCACATCCATATCATAGTTAGAATTTACCTTTTCTTTTATTCTTCCCAGATTATGATCTTTCTCTAAAGGTCTTCTTGTCTTGAAATTATCGCCTTTTGAACTTTCGTCATCGCTCATGCAATCGACTGAGTCAGAGTCCACCGATGCCATGTTGATATCAAGTGCCATCTCAGGGAAAGATCGTTGTCCACCTCCATCACTTCCTTGTCTTTATTAACAAACTTGAGGAGTCCAGCTTCAATCTGATCATGCACAACATTTTCAAAAAATAACACAGTTGTTAGTGTCATGACTTATGGTATTGTGCCATTTGTAAAACTTAGTTTTCTTATCCTTTGGGGCCCTGAGAGGACCCTGAAGTTGGATAAATTTTATCTTTAGAAGGTGATCAAAGATCTAATCTGCTTCGTTGATATCGTACGAATATTTTCTCATAGGAGGTGAGGGATTCAGCTTATTAGGCTGTCTCAAATGTAGGCTAATAAGGCTTCTAACTTTTACCAAAGTCTCACAAGTAACTAGTTTCTTCTCAACCATCTCTGTAGCATCTACTTCCAAATCGACAGGATCTTGATGATAAGTCCCCATCGATGAATTTTTCCTAATCTACTCCTCCCTCAACAGTGTTTCATATTGAGTTACCCTAAAAGATAATTTGAACACGTTCTTGAACTCCATTCCCTCGAATTTTTTTCTAATTTCCAAATCCAACCCTCTGAGAGTTAAATTTGCCAACTCAGACTCTGGCATTTGAAAATGACATTTGTTTCTAAAGGCTTTAAATCTTTCTAAAAACTACTCTGCACTCTCCCCTAAAAACTGTTTCAATCTAGCCAAATCGGCCAGAGAAATTTTTGGTTCCATTTTGAAGAATTGTGCCTGGAATAAATCTTCCATATTTCTCCAGGAAAACACTGAATTTGGTGGCAAATTTGTGAACCATAAAAATGCCATCCCAGTCAATGAATATTGAAACCATTTTAACTTAACCCAGTCATGTTAACCAAAATCTCCACATTGGAAGGTAAACCTAGCAATGTGTTCGATGGTCGATTGATTTACTTCGCCATGAAACAGGCTGAATTCTGGGACTTCTACCCCTCTAGGTATTTCTATCTGGTCGATGTCATTGGGATATGGTTTTTGATATAAAGGTCTATCGATGGGCCTATATCCTTGACCAATTCCAACTTGGTAGAATTCATGAGGAAGTTATGGTCCAAACTTGTACCCCAACCTTTCCCTATCGTTATTTTAACCGTTATCGGTCGTTGCCTCGTACATGGGATTCTCAAACCTATTAATTCTTTCTAGATTACTCCTATGAGGAGGGGCATATGTACCTTCGACTCCTTGGCCAGCGTGATACTGGCCATTTCCATTTCTAGGAATCCTAATATTATTATGCCATGTAGCAGGGTTTTTAATCCCACTCACTCCAACTTCTCTTCTATTTGGCTCAGGCTCTCCTCTGTCGATTGGTGCAGGAATATACCAGCCAGACTCATTTTCTAATTTGAACTCAAACCATTTGGTTGTTTTACAGCATTTTCTATCCTCATAGGAGAACTATCAATCTCCAGTGGATCAGTATGACTGTTAACAGGGGCTTTCCCCTTTTACAGGTTTAGATTTAATATCCTAGCAATAGAAGAAGTCTGTTTTTGGATTTCTCCTGACAGACTTTTAATCATTTCTTTTTCAGAGGTATGTCTTTCTTTTGACATTCGCCTTACTTCATCTACTATCTTAGAACCAAATTGGTTTTGATCACTAACCAGTTTGTTTAAAAACACATTTTGATTATGCAAGACAGTCAAAAATTGAGACACGATATTTTTAAACTCTTGGGTTGATGAACTGACCTGGTCCATTGTCTGTGCCAAAGTTTGGCCATTGTGGCCAGTAGTCGGCATCTACATATTAAGACTCACATCATTACTGAAGCTTCCCCCGTTGGTGTTTTCTGAGTTTTGAACGTTGGCGTTCACGCTCTCATTCCTGTTCAGGCCATTAATGGCTTGAGTATTTCTTATTTGTTCCAAGTTACCATTATTGTTAGCGCTTGGAGTTTCCGTACCATTAGTGGTGCCGATTTGCCTCACGACATTACTACGTGTACTTGGCTTAGTTTTCTTTTTTTAGCTACTAGTGTCCCACTGGGCGTGCCGATGTTTTGCACTGCTGGGCAAACTCACTATCAATCGTGCACCTGTGACACAACTGATAAACAATGCGGGATTTTCTTTGCCTCTCGGGCCTGAGGACTTTGCTAAAAAGGAAAACTAACTGATGATAATATGTTGAATTGATCTAAAGACGATACGCCCACTAAAATTACAAAACAATTCTTACAATACAACGGACACAGTTTCGACAACATAGTGGGTTTTCTAACGATACTAGACCAATCATCTAAAAGATTGACTAAAACATTTAAACATACTAGCTTCCTATTCTAGTTTTTTTTTTTGTCGGTGGATTGACGACCCTTTCTCCTGTTATCTTGTATCATATTTTATACTTGCATCATTCGTAACCGTCTCCTTTCTACGACTGCCCTTCCTTATCTTCATTAGAAATAACTTCTCAGACCCCATGTTCGGCCGTTTTCATCCGAAGTTTTCTCAATCGTGCCGATAATTGCCTGCTTAAGAAACTGCTTATCAACTGCTGTAGCTAATCTATTTGCTCTGTCTTCACGTTTTTGACACTGTTGATTTGGTTATTCTTTTAGCAGTTTCTCCCTTCCTGTACGGGTTATTCAAATATTTTGATTCCTGCGCTTCTCTTTCAATCACTCATCTCTACCTTTTAAACCGATGAGAACCATAACCATCGTGCTTTTTTCACTTTCTTCATTAATGCACTTCTTTGTGATTATCATCAAGCCACGTGTTCGTATGTTATTTGTGAAAATATTGGTGTCAACAGGAACAAAGGCTTTGCCAGCCAGAATCATGACAAGTGCATCTTAGGATAGAATCTAGGATAAGATCACAAGGCAAGGGAGTGGTCCCATGCCATCGAAGAGGGCAAAGGTGAAAAAGTTAGCATACTCACGTGCATTTTGATTGTACATCTGCAACAATCTCACCGTTTGTCGAATTAAGCATTTTAAACGAGGGTCAGTAAGAAGCCCAGCTTGTCAACCAGATTGCATAGCATCTGCGATGCCAGTGATTGAGAAGAAAATAAGGGCGGTGGGGCCAGTGGTGTGTGTCCACTGGTTGAAGCATCACTAAGCAGAGCATCAATCCTGGCATGCACAAGCCAAATCTCGGTGGTGGCGGTGGCGTGTGCTTGCTGGCCAGAGCATCATCGGACGCTAGCACTACAGTTCTCAATGCATGATGGTTCTGCAACAGCGGCGGTAGTCAAGTTGGATGGTCGGGATAAAAACCCACTATGGTGGGTGGACCGGTGGCTGTGCACGATGCCATCCCGCAGGCCGGAGCTTCGTTAGGCGAGAATGCTTTTGACTTTGCTATGTATATCATGGTCACGACTCAGAGACTTGGATGGACTAACGGCAGTCGCTTGGTTGCAATGTTGTTGGTGGTCATAGTAGGTGTCACCAACAAAGGCGATGGTCTTAATGTCGTGCTATCTATTGACCAATTCATCCATCCATCGGTCTGACACAATGGCAGATTCAGAAAGTCTAATTGAGGGGGGCAAAAAGTGATTAAAAAATTGACATCTAACATAAAAAAATTTCAGAAGGTTCGAGTTCATAAAAATATAATTTATTTAATCGTATAAATTTTCATTCGTAATGATTTGTTTAACTTGATATGGTTGGTCAACAAATTACTAATCTTGTATTAAAGAAACTTAACTATTACTTGTAAATACGTACTATTAATGTTATAATTAATTATAAAAAGACAATAGTATATGTATAACTTAACATTCTATAAGAATTTAAAAAAAAAATAATCTCGATCTCTTCGTATTTCTTTGTAATCTGAATATTTGAAATTTAAATTCAGAAAAATGAAGATAAGAGCAAGAAAAAAAAACTTTGACGGCAAGTAGAACAAAACATTAGAACAATGATGCATTAATTTTACAATATAGCAATATTTTTGTAACTATTTTAAATACAATTTTCCAATATTTAACAAACTAAAAAGAAAATTCCAATATTTAGGGGATGGCCGTGCCCCCCCCCCCCCCCCCCCGCTCTGACATATCGTCTCCGGCAGTAGCTTGCACTTCTCACAAACGCACATATTGATGACTCCTGTATTGGGTGAGCATGAAACCGTTCAAACTGCATCGAACTGCTTAAACCGAACCGATCTGAACTGTCCAAAAATCTTAATGGTTCGGTTTCATATTTTCTCAAGCTGACCTTGGTTCGGTTCGGTTCATGATTCACATTTTTGAAATCGAACCGAACCAACCTATGGTATCTTAATTACTTTTAGTAACTTTTTTTTTTGTGATAATTTTCACATACATGGTACTAAGCAAATCTAGATAAACAAAACCTTTAATGTTAATAAAAAAATTAGAGCAATTATAACACAAAAAATTAGTGACCAATGTTTCTTCTCTATTTAGGTAGCTTTGATAGAGTTTTTGTTTTCAGTTTTTTGTTTAATTTTAATAGATGTAATGCAAAAACATGTTTGGCAGATGGTTTTCGTTTTTTTTTTTTTACCTTCAGTTTTGTAAACCAATTTTTTTTTCTTTAAATTCAGTTTCAGTTTTTATTTTGAGATCGACCTTTCAACTTTTATTAGAAGTAAAATCAGACAAGATTTTCCCAACTCCATTTCAATCATTCAACAGCCACCACTACAGTGCAACACAACAGGTGGCCTCTATCTACCAACATCACCGTACTGCCACCACCCAACACCAAAACCTCCATAACGATTCACATCGCCATCCCTAACTATTTTCACATAACAATTTATTGATTAGAATAAATTAATATACCAGAAATTCAGTGATCCAATTGTCACCACCAGATAAAATGTCCCCATCACTACAACTGCCGTCGGCTCCTTGACGTACACCACCACCATCGTCTTAACCACCAAAAACCACCACCGCTATTGTCACCGCCCCAACCACCATACACCACCACCACCCAAAAACGTCGATGCCGTCGATTTCCACTGCCGTCGATCTCCAGATCTGTTGCTTGGTTTTCATCAGATCAAGTTTGTGGTTCCATTTAACTCCATCATCGTAGTGCTTTTGGCAGTCAGTCGTGATGGGTTATGATTCGTGGCTATGGGTGGTGGTGATACCGGGGCGTGGCGGTGTTTGGTTGGTGGTAATGAAGTCCTCTTTGTCTGTTGAAAAAGAATGAGAATGAAAACTTAAAGAAAAAACAAATGTTCTCTTGAAATAAAAATTGTAACAAAACAGGTGTACCAAACATTTGCCTCTTTTTTTTAAAAAGAAAAAAGGAAGTCACAACTATTTTTTGTTTTTTTTCTTCAAAAAATTAAAACTAAAACCAAAAAAGGTTGCCAAACATACCCTTACTCATTCTTTCTCAAACATCAATGACAAAGGCATACATGAGTTTTTATTGCAATATGTATCTGGATAACACTTATAACTTATGTTAAAATGAGCACTTATATATATATATATATATATATATATATATATATATATGACAAGTTTATGTGCAATTTAGAGAAAGCATAAGTTCAATTTTAATTTTATATAGATCCAATAGTAGTGTGCAAAGAACTAACGTCTTTAAATGAGCGTCAACTGATCCAAATTGACTAACCCGAACCGTTTAAACTGATCAACCCGAACCGTCCAAAGCAAGTACTACTAGCAGAGCACTACTCCGGTGTTGAGTTCTGAACTCTCTCTTTTTCTTTCACAACGTGTTTAACTCGTCTGCTGGCTGGTTGGTCCCAGAGATAGCACCAAAAGTCTGTAGATAAAAAATGGAAGGACCAGACAAGCATGAGCAGATATACTAAGCACAATATGAGCAAACAATGACACACAACAGATAGAAGCAGGGCAAATGGTGCCTTATAACAAGTAGAAAGTAAGGAATATGCTTAAGTTAGAACTTATGTATGATAAGATTCTGAAAAGGAAGAGCAAACACGTATAAAAGTAAAAGTTAGCTTACCTTACACTTGTGAGGGTTTTTCTGGGGAGCTATGGAGTTTTCTTTTCCTGGAGGGAGACAATTAACTTAGACGTAGTTATTGTAAATCATTATATTTCTTATTGCCCATGAATTGTATTTCTATTGAAGCGAGGATTTAAGAGTCTTCTGACCGACATAAGATATATATTAAGATATATATTAAAAACTAAGCATGTCCTTAATCAATATTTGATTATAAACAAATATATATATGTTTTACTTGCACAATGGTGGTGCATAATTCTCAACTGATATTTTTCTTATTGCTCGGAGAAAATGACATTCGAAGATAGGACTTGTTGAATATAAAACCTAAGTCTTGGGTAAAAATGGTCAGTTAGGGATTTCGCAACTTCTTAATATAGTGTTCATTGTCAAAGGAGACAAAAGGCAAAAAAAGACTAAACGTGACTCATTATTATTATTCACACTAGACATCATAACAAATGCAATGCACCTGTAAAAATAAAGTTGATAATACAAATTTTGTTAAAGAAATCAAGAATCACGTATAAGTGTTTATTATCACATTCGGTAAAATAAATTTTAAATTACAAAAATCAAGCATGTCATAATAAGTAGTTATTTACTCCGTAAAATTTAAGCTTGGGTTTTGTGTCATTTTTAAAAAAAAAATAATAAGATGAAATCTATAGAATGTCAAGTGTTAACATTCTATACTTATGTTATCAAAAGGGGTTGTATTCTCTTTATATATAGTATAGAGATATATTTAAACTTTTATTTTATATTTTTTTTCAAAACAAAAAGAATCGATAGAATGTCAAATGTTAACATTCTAGTAGATAGTTGTGTAACATCAGGGATGTTACACCAAAATTATCTGATGCCAAGGAAAATGGATTCGCAGTCGACATGGAGGTGCCACAAGGAATGCAGTTTGAGTCAGATGCCAAGTGCACTGATGTGGGACACAACAAGGGAGGAGCAAGGGGAGAGACCAAGGCTTCCCAAACAGAACCTGAGAGTGGCAGTGCTGCGAGGGTGATGGCGAAGGGTGAATACACCACTACAGTCACAGTTCGATACTTAGGTCCAGAGTCAGGGTCTTGTATGTTTCTCTATCTAGGACTTTAGAATGAGAAAGTAAAAAGTCTAAAAATGTTCCAAACCATCCCAAATGAATTCTCAAGACCTCTATTTTATAGAGATTGAGATGATGATATCATTAACCGACACGTGGCGCTCCCCAGGAGTGACACATCACTGAGGGGGTACACGGGTGCAGATGCTTCATGGACTGTCGGATTGCATATTCACCCGCCTTACTCCTTACATCATCGCTCTATTTGTCTGGAAAGACTAGCTCCCGCAGCGTCGGTGCGGCCAGAGAACCCCCTTGATCTAGCCACCAATCTAAGCCCTTGTAGAGTCCCACAGGCCTGGCAGCGGTGGGGAAGACCCGATGCCCAACTGCCAGGTAGACTAGGTGCAATGCCATCCGAAGACCTGCTCCTGTCTCGGAGTGACCCTGGGGTCATAGTCCCTAGGGGTGCCGACGCGAGCCACCAGTGCCGGAGCACGTAGGCCAGTCACGAAGACACCCTGGCAGAGATAGTGTCCCGAAAGAGTCGCCTATCTCGTGGGTGAGTCCTTGTGCCGGAGCACTCGGAGCGCGTCGAGGTAGCATCCTAGAGAAGCCGTCTATCTGATGGGCCGAGGTAGCATTCTGGAGGAGCAGTCTACCTGGTACAAGGGGAGTTGAAAAGCTCCCTAGTGGAAATAGTGTCCTGGAGGAGTCGCCTATCCCCGCGGGTGAGTCCTTGTGCCAGAGCACTCGGAGCGCGTCGAGGTAGCATCCTGGAGGAGCCGTATACCTGGCAGAAGGGGAGTTGAAAAGCTCCCTGGCAGAGAAGTGTCTCGGAGGAGTAGCCTATCCCCGCAAGTGAGTCCTTGTGCCGGAGTACTCGAAGCGCGTCAAGGTAGCATTCCGGAGGAGCCATCTACCTGGCAGAAGGGGAGTGGAAAAGCTTCTTGGTAGAGATAGTGTCCCGGAGGAGCCTCCTATCCCTGTGGGTGAGTCCTTGTACCGGAGCGCATCAAGGTAGCATCCTGGAAGAGCCGTCTACCTGGTGGAAGGGGAGTTGGAGAGCTCCCTTACGGAGATAATGTCCCGGAGGAGTCGCCTATCCCCGCGGGATGCTGTACACTCCGGAGAGTGGGTCGAAGCATGTTCCACGTCCATGGCAGATACGCATGATGTGGTGAATAAGAGTGGTGCCTGAGGGCATGTAACATGATTGTGGCACATGGGCATAGTGACGACGGTCGCGGGACAATAGTTGGTGCCGGGCGCATGTCATGGAGATGGCACACGAGCGTGGTGAAGTGTGTATGGTGCCTGGGGGCACGACATTATGAAAGAGTGCGGGGCACGACTGTATCAGCAGCGCAGCGCATGGGCGCGGCGGAGTGTGTACGGTGCCGGGGGGCACGACATTGTGACAGAGAGCCTCGAGGCACGACTGTATCAACGGCGCGGCGCATGGGCATGGCAGAGTGTTGGAGCGTCCCACTCGAACTCTGGAGACAGGGGTCATAGGATTGGCTTGTGGGCGCCAGCAACGGGGGTCGCGGAGGTGGGGCATGGGCGCATGCAACGTCCTGATGATGGGCGACGGGGGTTGTGGAGATGACATCCGGGCGACGGGTCGGAGAGTGACGTCCAGGCGACGGGGTCTCGGAGTGATGTTTGGGCAACAGACGACGAGGGTCGCAGACGATGTATGGTACCTTGAAGGGAAGTGAAGGTGTTAAGAGGAAGGCCAAAGGCCAACCCTTGGGGGAAGGCCAAGGCCAACCCTAAGGGAAGGCCGAGGCCTACGCCAAGGGGAAGGCCAACGAGGGTCGCGGACGATGTATGGTCCTTCGAAGGGAAGTGAAGGTGTTAAGGGGAAGGCCAAAGGTCAACCCTTGGGGGAAGGTCAAGGCCAACCATTGGGGGAAGGCTGAGGCCGCCCCCAAGGGGAGGCCAAGGTCGAGGTCGACCCCAAGGGGAAGGCCAAGGCCTACCCCCTTAGGCAAGTGCCAAGGCACGCGCGACGAGCAACGTGCGACATGTTACGGTCAGAGCGTGATGAGGAGTCGCGCAAGAATGAGTTTCTTAGTAACGATGTCACGTAGAAAAAGTGAAAAGTGCACGTGACTTGAGCGTGCATGTATTGGCCGAAAGGAAGCGTTGAATATTGATTGTTGCTTGTGCAGACGTGTCGTGCAAAATGGGACCCCCAGTAGACCTTTGGGTGCTTCCAGAGTAGGTTGGGAACATTATCATTCTCTTTATATATCAGATTTCCAAAACATAGCTACAAAATTACTGAAATCTAAATTCTTGTTATTGCTATCGTGCATACGCTGTGCTTGTGTGACCATGTGATCACAAATTATGAATAATGTATTTTAAGACAATAAAAAAATGTATCATCCAACTTCATCATTTTTTAGATTTCAAAAAGAAAAAAAGAAAAAAAAATCCCTAACTCTCGTTGTTCTGTTGCCAGTGAAATGTAGGACGCTCGCACTCTCACCCATTACCGTCGCACCCATCTCCCCACCAATTTGCCGCCACCACCATCATCATCACAAACACACATCAGCGCACACACACAACACGTAGACAAACACGGCACACAGACGCCACTCCACTCGAGAGGAATAGTTACTCGAATTGTCAGTTTCGGTTGAAAAAGGAATGGATGTGATACCGGAAGCAGTAATGGAGGCCGTGAGGAGAACGTCCAACAGCCTCGACGAGTTCGAAGCCCAGTTCGCCGAGATCGTGGCGCTCTGCAAGCCCGAAGTCCTCGCCAGATTGGACCCTCTGGAACGGGCCCAATCCCTCCTCTTGCTTGCCAAAGCCACCACCACTCTCTACACACGTTAGTGGTTGAATTTGATTCTTTTTTATTTTTATTATTTTTTGTTTTAATTTAGCCCGACGTGAATGTATGTGTTTTTTTTTTCTTCTTCTTCTTTCAGTGAATTTAAGATGCAGTGGTGTTCACCCAGATGACCACCCTGTCAAATTGGAGCTGGTTAGTCTTTTTCTTTTTTAATTAAATAAGTAGGGTCACTGTTTTCAGATTTTCGTTCGGTGAAACTCTATCACAAAAGTATGTGAAAATGCTGGGCTCGTGTTGTAAATGTCATGGACCATAATGCGCCCCATGAGAGTCAATTTTTGGGATGAATGAAGGAAATAGATTTTCGCTCTTTGTTTTTTGTTTCAGTGCATGTGATTGTTTTTCCTTTTTTTTTTTTTCCTAATGGTGATATTTTTATTGTTTTTTTTTTGGTTGTGTATGTAGGAGAGATTAAGTCTGTACCAAGAAAAACTGGAAAGATTCATAGACTTGAGTAAAGGTATTTATTTTTTCAAACACTAGTTTAATGCCATGTCAAATAATTTGCTTATGATACTTCTGAAGAAAGTGGGAAGATACAGTCCCTATCTCTGAGAGAAGGGGCTCTGTAATCTGCATGTCACCTAAGCCCAGGAATTTGTCATTTTCACATTTTAATATGTAGTGCAAGTTATTTTCAAGATTAGTTCTTCACGGGGATTGATTAGCTTTTACTATCTTATGCACTGAAAGTATAAACTTTTTGACTGCCTTTGAAGCACCACTACGACCTTCGGCTACCTTAAATTCCCAGGCAGCAACCCGCTTTATTGAGCATTCTTTACCTCATCTTACGCCAGGTAGGTGGTTCAGTTCTTCTCATTTGTGGCTTTAACTTTCTTTCCAATATTCGGTTGTTCAATAAGTTAATTCATTGTGCAGAGCAGAGGCAAAGCATGAGGGAAATCAGCAGAGGGGAGGGGCCAAAGATGAAGTACTTGGAGAGTAATGTTCACAAGAAGAGAAAATGCCAGTCAACGGAGAAACAGTCTGTTCGAACTGCTGCCCAGGACTTCCTTGAGAAAGCAGCACGTGAGCTTCTTGGTGATAATAAAGGTGGTTTCAAGGGGCCTCTACAACCTCAGGATTCAGATGGTGATCACCTGCCGGTGATTCCTTCTCTGGTAGTTTCAGTAAATGTTTATATTTATAACGTTGTGTTATACCTTTTCTTCAGAATATACTCTCTAATATATTTTACCTTTATGAAACATTTGATGTTATGAAGCTCATGCAGATTTGTTTCTGTGAAGTATGCTGCTTGTTAAACATTCTTTACTATTTTATGCTAGGTTCTTATCATTCTTGGAACTTAATCATTTCTCATATATGGGTGATATCCTTTTATGATGTTAAGTAATTTACCATAGTATCGGTTGACTCGATTTTATCTACTGGAGAGATCCAGACTCTTTGGTTAAGAATTAAGTTTGACTATCTGATTGCTTCTAGTAAAATGCTTTGATACATGTGAAGTTTGCTTTAGACTTTGGAGGAATATACTGAACTTGCTTATTAGTTGCTTTAATCATTTTCCCCTGTCAATGAATTTGAGGTCTTTCCTCCCATAATAAATGGTCAGAGTTGGGTTGGATATAGGTACAGCGGTAACCTGACCACCCAGCCTCATAGATCTCGTCAGTTAGCTTCAAGTAGAAGCAGGCTGATGACATCACTTTAGCCAGTCCTCACGCCGGCGCATAGATCTAAGCATATTTTCAGCATCGACCTATAACCTTGAGTTCCTACCACTCAGCAACTTCACACAACCCAAGCTATTGCGACAGCTAAACAGATAATGAGATAACTCTGCAATCATCATTAGCTGCTGCCCAACTCAGACTGCAGGCCTTGCCTACAAAGACTCCTTCAGACCCACGCCCCCTCCCCAGAACCATAATTCAGTATGGCCACCACAGCAGCCACGTCAGACGCCAAAAGAAATGCTCTGATCTATATTTTATGGTTAAACACAATGATATACATTTTAAGATAGGTAAGTGGTTACTTGCCATGTATCAACGCCATGGTTGGGCCAGCTCTTGGTTTCGGTACTTGTGGCTTGAATTTTCCTTGTTATAAGTTCACCTTTTATTTGCCACGATGTTTGTTTCGAGTCTTGCATGTGGGCCATTTGTATATTTTTAGTACATTTGCCAGCATGTTTTTGTCCACTCGTTGCAACTCAGACTGAACTATCTCTCCTGGAGTTGTCTCTCCACGTGCAAATGGGGGCTTGTACATGAGGGAGTATATACGTGATGTTGTTCTCTGATAGCGTTAGCTCTTAGAGCAACTAGTAACCTTACACTTTCCACCATCTCAAAGCCATGAAGAGTCGATTCAGGTCGCAAACATTTTACCAAGAACTTGGAAAGATAAGGCTCTCTTGTGCATGAGTTTTGTTTTCAACCAAACCAATACCAACACTTATTACCACCGGGAAACCGGAATTTGATCTAGCAGCAAATACCTGATGACCGCAACGGTTTGCCAAAAATGCAGGGATGTCATACCATCCAATTTACTCAGTCGGTCCAACGGTCATGCCTGTAGAGCTGATATGTAGGACACTGCAACTCTGCAATCAAGTGTCTCTCACATTTCTGCACGAGATGCGTTGGAACCTATCGATAAAAGCTTGAGTCTATGTGGTCGTTGTAGAAGTGCTGACAGTTGGTGCCACCTTTATTGTTGTCCTGACTGGTCTCCTAAAGTTCTTGTTAAATATCAAAAATTCCTTAAACTGCTTCCTTTAGACAGGGACTGCACCATTTTCCACTTAAATAAACTGTAGAAATTTTATAGCTGGTACTGTTTCAGTGAGAGGAAGACATGAAAAGGATACTTTTAGTTATTGGAGATATCAAGTTCTTACTTGCCAGATATTCCCATATCTTCAAAAAGGGTTTGTGTGTCAGACACCCAATGGCAGTGCCAACACCCCACGTCTGCGGTACAAATATCGTTTGTCTTATGTTTTCGTATTTGTTTCTAACTGTAAAGATTGAAATCTGCTTTTTCTGTTGGTGCTTTGTACCTTGGTTTATCCTTCTAGTGAGGCTAGATCTGGATTGAAATACAAAAATCTTCTGTTTCTAATGTTTTTCTAAGCATTTGGAGCCATGGTGAAGCGGCAAAAAGGCTGTTTAGCTCCCCTGATTTGCGTCTAGAAAAAATCTTAACTGGAATCTGAAGCAATATCTATTATGTATATTTAAGCTAAGTATGATATGAGCTCCACTGAATCAGCACAGTATGGAGGATTCATGTTAGATTCATATGATTTTAGGCTGAAAGGAGCCGAAGTTACATATACGGTTTTTTCTTGTAGTGCTAATATAGATCATATTGTAGGAACTTCTGCTGCCTTTGACCCCTCTGGTTGCAATCTGCTAAATATTTAATTTGACAATGTCCATAGTTATTTGATCAATTGAGAGGACTGGTCATTTAAAGGTAAGTCGGGCTATGAGCAACGCAGTCTTGTTTATATTGCTGTGGGGTAGCGAATCCTTATTGCATCTCTTTTAATCCTGGACACTTTTTTGTCGTGGAGCTTTAAAGTCGATTTACGCCCCTTTGACACGCTTTTTGATAAGTTTACTTTGCTATCAAATAGCCAAATGAAAATTGGTTGAGGCGATCTCGCCAAACAAATGAAGTCTAAAAATCCATCTCTCTCGAACAGTCATAGAAATGAGAAAATAGAAAGTAAAGCAAATACAATAGCAGATAGCTTTTTTAAACACCATTTCGTTATTAAAGAGACTCTTTAAGATTCCTGTTGTCTGCATAAGTTGGTGAAAACAGTTGTAAAAACATCTAAAAGAAGATGGAAACACTACTCTACTCAAAAAGAGTTGCAAAACAGAGGGATATCAGGAAGAGTAGGTAGAGAAAGCTGAAAAGCATACCCTATATTGCAAAGTGCCGAGTTGGTTTTTAAGAGTGGTGTTACAATGTTGTGAATAGTCCAGTTCAATCAGAGTCCTGTCCAGTTAGTCGAGTTTGCACGTATCTAGATCATGTATCAGTTGTCTGCCCCAAAACTGTCCCTGTATAATCCACAGTCCTCAATTTCTGGGTGAGTCATTGGAAGTACACCTTGATTTCCATTCCTGAAGTAATGGAGAGGATTTATTGCAATAAGTTGCTAGATGTTAATATAATCTTCAACATTAAACAATCATTTATTGGTAACGTGTGAGCAAGCCCAGAACAATAGTATCCTATATTTTGTCTTTGATATGCGATTGTGCTTACAAGAGTTATGTATTGGTTTATTATTAGAAGAATGGAATATGTAAAAGAAAAACTGAAGCATTGTTTTGCATAGATGCATATTTTATGTAGTCCTGTTAAATTTTGTTGTTTTCTTCCTCTAATTTTAGTTCATCATATGGACAATGAAGACGAACATTACTACTATGTAAATTTCTTACGTTTTCATACGACTATATATGCGTGTATGTGTGTGGCCGTCTGTACCTATAAGGCTAAGGCTATATTTATATGATTGCATAAAATCCTTTTTCTTTGATATGCGATTGTGCTTACAAGAGTTATTTATTGGTTTATTATTAGAAGAATGGAATATGTAAAAGAAAAACTGAAGCATTGTTTTGCATAGATGCATATTTTATGTAGTCCTGTTAAATTTTGTTGTTTTCTTCCTCTAATTTTAGTTCATCATATGGACAATGAAGACGAACATTACTACTAAGTAAATTTCTTACGTTTTCATACGACTATATATGCGTGTATGTGTGTGGCCGTCTGTACCTATAAGGCTAAGGCTATATTTATATGATTGCATAAAATCCTTTCTGATCCTAAGCTCAATTTACCTTTTTCTTTTTATGGTGAGTAATAAATTATTAGAAAGAGGCCCCGGGGGGCGGGGGGGGGGGGTAACTGAAATACGGAAGTTTTCACCTCAAATAGCTGATCCTTCACTTAAATTATGCAAAGAAGTTAAAAGGGCATCAGGCGGAGTACAATAAATAAATTCTAAAGAATAATGTTTAGTTGACGCACTATTGTGGCAATACCTAGTCTGATACAAAGGTGAATTCTACCAGTTCTACCCCGGCTCATGCCATACTGGCAGGATTCTGGAGGAAATGCAATAGGCTATTTAGGAAATCCACCCCCCACCGCCTAGCCAATTTAAGGATAGGCAAAACATTAAATTTACATAGTTGAATATGGAATGCTGCGTGCCTCCTTCAGCGTTATCATTTTTTCTTCCATCCATGTTCAAGATAGGTATTGTTAATGGTCATTATCGCGTGAAGATTCTCTACTTCAATTATCTTTTGTGAACTGACAATTTTTTCTTTGACCTTTCCCTGCAGGATAACATGGAGCATATGTGATGGCATTGGGGTCAATTCTTATGTGAGGAGTATTTATCCCATGTTTACAGTTATAGTTCTTTCTTTCCCCTTTCCCCCCTCGCCCGTCGCCCTGACCCCTCTCCTCTTTACCTTTTTATTGCTTGTCATCTAGGAAACGCTATGTTTTCTCAGGATTACACAAGTTTCTTTCCTGCTTCTCGGATATCTTTGGTATTTACCTATCATGTAGGAAACCTATTGTTTTCTCATAGGTATACCTAATGACAGCTTGTAAAAATGTAGAAATGTAACTGTATACCTATGTTTCTACTCGGAGACAATTAGTTTGTTGTAGCGTACTAGTAACAATGAACAGCAGTCAGGGAGGAGTTGCTGCATAAGGAGTTTCCCGTTTCAAAAGGAAGTCCCTATTATTTTAATGCTGTAAGCCAACCTGAACTTGAGCCTAGACTGCAATTTGTTAAAGCAATTGTCGTCTATTAGATTACAAGTAAGGAATGTCCGCACCTCCTTTGCTCCAAAAAGTTAATATTTGTCTCTACTGCACTTTTTAGCAACAAATGAGGGTGTGAAAAAGCATCATATGGTGTGCAAATAGACATTCCCTTTTGAGCATTAAGGGCGTTTGTTTCTTTGATTTCATGGCACTGCTTCAGTTGCAAACTCTTAACTCATTTATGTCAGAAATTCTATTTCTGGAACATTCACTATCATATAATCAGCCACATCATCCACAACATGGTGTTGGTGGAGAAGACAGTCATTTCGTAACATTATTATTGATTTTTTCTGTCGGAACACAATTACATCATCACATTTGCCATTTCGTATCTTGAATAAAGCAGACTTCTCTTAATGTACGTATACATACATATATTGTTTGTTTATGTCCACACACATATATGAGTGAAGCATACTATGATATCGGGTATTTCCCAGTGAATTTTGCCGAGATATGGTTAAGGCTAAGCCGCCTTGTGTTAGGAATATATTATACAGTTTCAATGCATAGTTCACAAAGTTGTTTTGAGTTTGGATGTTGATATGTTTTCATACTATGAATCAGCATGCTTATGTGAGGAGTTGCCAACTATTTAAGTCAGATACGATGGCAGTACGAATCCTTTGTTTTCTGCGTGAATCACTTTCCGTGCTTTATATAGATCGGGAAGGTGGTTAACAAAGACCACCTGAGAAACGAGTTGGTTGTCTTTTCACACACGCACCCTTTTATGTGTGATGCCAAATTAGGAAATGGTAAGGTTCTTTATACTATATATATAAGTGTGTTTGTAGTCGGGGAATATTGCTTGAGGAGCATATATATGTTGTTTTAATTGGGGTCAGCTAGCTATTAATTTGCTTGAGTTTTAATGCTATATATCATGATTGCGCTCTACACAACCTATATGAGATTGTTGATCTCATTTCTGATTTTCCTGAGAGTAAATCGGTTTTACTGCTCAATGGAAGGGGTTAAATCTTTTGAGGATGGATGCCGCTACAACATGAGCGGCTTGCCAAAATATGAGCAACCTCATTGTTCAAGTTGCACTAGCTCTCCATCACTCGTTGAACATTTCCTTAGAAAGGGCATTCGTAAGGTTGGAGGACTCAGGCTTATAGTTGGACTTCCCATAAATCTGCTTCTGGAGCGAAACATGCTTTTAGTGTTTCTGCGCATTCTGGATTCGTTACACCTCAAATCTTCTTCGAGAGCCCAGCAAAGAACTGGCCTTTGTTATTGCGACTATCCACCAGCACCACTTCTATGCACTTTCCTCCTTGAGAATTGATGCACCAAAATTGACCTCGTACATTTTTCTGGTGGATGATGCCATCTATTGACCTTGTACAATTGTTTTGGTGGAGATTTCCAATTATCTCGCACCTACCGAAGGTTCTTCACATCTGAGGTTTGAGCCCCCTGATAACTATATCAAAAAACATACAAGCTGATTATCAATTTCCATGGGGAGTTGTCCATTTCGTTAAACAGGTTATCATTCCGGTTCTTCCACAAGAACCAGCATGGCGCCTTATCAAATTCAAGTTCAGCTCCAGCTGCCACCGGTTTACCGAGTTTCCAAAATTTACTTTTTGATTCTTCATGCGTTGATTTAACACAAAGGCCAGACCTATTTCTCCCCATCAAGATGTGAGAGATTGTTCTTGTGCAGCTGATGTTTCTTCGTTGAGAACTTGAGATGTACCATTTTTATTCTAGGGATAATAAAATTAATCCGATTGAGAACGAGGTTAATATCAGTCAAACCGAAGACTTTCAAGTCAAATTTAACTGTTTTGTTTTACTTAAATCCTTCCATTAGGGGGCTGTTAGGATTTTTATAAGATATTGAATCATATCCACATATGTGCAATTCCAGTAAGCTTATATGGTACATTTTATGGAGTTAATTACACCTGACAATTAAGAGATTTGACCAAAATTATGGACGTCTATGCTTAACTATTGGAATTACATATGGCACTTGTTGTTTCTAGTGGTTTTACGCTACATTTCTTCCCGTCGTCTGAAAAAAGTTAGGACATTATACTATTTATTATGATTTACAAAACTTGCCCTTTAAGAAATCTCCTATTCTTCAACACTAGCCACTGGCAAACCTAGCCACTCTCCAGCGCCTAGCCACCGACACCACTGCCCAACCACTTCCAACATCAAAACCCCCACCGTTGCTACCAAACACCAAACCACTTTATGCCCATCACACACACACACTCTTGTGCGCGCACACAAATCTGTACCACCCACCACCATCCTCAAGCTCCCCACCCCACATACACGCACACGGACCCAAATCCAAAGATCTGTACCACACGCCAAACCCTTTCCATGTCCTACCAGCCTCTACTTGACCCACCACTGTAGGTTCTTAATCCAGCTACCTTCACCGCTACAAGAACCATTCAACTGCCAGTCCACTGCCGCTACAACGTAGGGAGACTTCTTCTCTGACCACCGCCGCCAGTATCTCCTCCGACGCCACCGCCACCGCCAAAAATGCCGGTTCAAGATTCTTTAATCCACATTGCTACGCATTGAAAATGCCTACCACTGGAAATTTGTTACTGCTGTCACAAGAAAGAGACATCATACAATGAACCTGTGCGTGTGCGTGTGCGTGTGCGTGTGTGTGTGTGTGACTGTGAAGCAACTCGGAGCCCATGCTGCCATCAATTGTGACTTGGAACTTCTGCTTTACACTTTCTCTCCTATCAAAGACCATATCAACAGTGCATCGGCTTGAATTGACTAATGCATGAGAGATGCCAAACATCAGAAGCTCATGAGTGCAGGCGATGAGATACAGAGATGGCTGCCCCCACGTGGCCGTCGACCTTTTAGATTTGCCAATGGGGCTTGGTTGTGGTTGTGAAAACCAGTGGTGGTGGTGGGTGGTTAAACTCACTGGTGGTGCTGGGTGAAAGAGAGGGAGAGAGGGTCTAGAAGAGAAAGGAGAGAAGAGAAAAACCAATGACACTTTCAGTAATTTTATTTTTCTTTGAGGAGTATAAACTGTCTATCCATTTATTCTATTATCTCATAGGATTGAAAAGGAGAAAAAATGTAATTTGGTTCAAGTTTCAATAGTTAGACAATGTCGTATGTAATGAGCAAAAGTCTTAGGAGTCCGAGTGGAATTAACCCTATTACATATGACTCTAGTGTGTTAACACACTAAATAACTCTCAATTCCAACTTATTGTGAGTTGACTCATTGCAACGCAAGAACTGTAATGAACTATGATCGCAATTACAAATGAGTTGACTCACTACAACCCTGTACATGCAATGAACCCATAAATGTATGTTTATGACTTTATAAATAATTAGGCATCCATTTATGACTCACGGGTTGTTGAGTTGTAAAATAATGACCAGCTTAGACCCAACTACTCCCTCCATCCTACATAAATTAATCATATTTCCTTTTTGGGTCATCTCACAAAAATTACTCATTTTCCAAATTAATAAAGATTCTGGAGGTATTTTTTTTACATATTTATCATTTTTATACTTTTTTACTCTCTCTCCAGATTTAACTCTCCACCAACTCATTTTCTCTCTCCTGGTCTACCTTCTTATACGTTTTTTACTTCATCTCTCTCTCTCTCTCTCTCTCTCTCTGCATTTAATACTTCATTTTCTCTCTTCTGGCCCACTTTCTTTCCCTCCTCTCTCTAATGGGTAAAATGGGAAACATATAATATATGACCAATATCCTTAATTTGCATGCCAAAAAAAAATGATCGAATTATGTAGGACGGATGGAGTATTAAATATGTGAGTTTAAACAAAGTTTAAGAGGACTGATTTGAGCTAAATGAGTTTGGATTTCAATTACCTCCTGAATACTATCAAGCTGGATTTGACAGTATGTTTTGGTCAAAATCTGGACCGAGCAAAACGCGATTGCTAGCAGATTTGCACTATACAAACAAGACAATGGTGACACGTCGAAGGGGTTTTCGATGGAGAATCTCTTATATTTGAGTCAAAATATAAGAGAGGAAGGTTCAACATGTGAGTGGGTAACTTGTGAGCAAACCTTAAGCCCAAGTCGGACTTGTCTATACATAAATGAGGCATGTTATTCCACTAAGAGTCAACTAGCTTCTTCTATCAAGAGACTGCTAGCTGATGATTATCTCCAGGAAGGTGGCATAGATAAGGGAGGATACTTATCAGATTAATGGGAAGTAGGAAGATCGGGTCAGAAGTCCATTCCAAACAGGAGTGGTTAGAGCCAATACGTGGTCCCTACGTGACACGTGTCACACTAGGGGAATGGTGTACTTTTTCGCATTCATTTGCCCCCATTCCATATTCTTTCCAGGAAAGAATGTGAAAGAAGGATAGTCTTCTTTTAGGGATACGTTGGAGTTAACTGTCATCGACATCTGCCAGTGCCTAATCAGCGTTGGGATTTAGACCATAGAAAGGGGGTGTATTGCGCGTTGGAAAAGAATTAGGCCAAAGCATAATATTTGTAACACTCCAAATTAATTTCCGGTGCATTAGTGCGAGATAAACAGATATCAGATAAATTCTTATAATTATCAGAAGACTCCAAAATGGTAAATCAGAGCACACACTAATAATTCTCAAAAATACGTCAATATCTAACACAGTGGCCCCAAGCCTTTGGACTATTTAAAATTCTTCGACACGGAGTTTCTCCAAAATAAAACATAAATGATAACAATCTGTCTCAACATTACACACAAAATATCAGTACTAACTCTAAAACAAAGGTAGCTAACATTTGATCACTCAGCTAGCCCTTCAAATCCAAAATCACACCTACTAATCACCTAAAAGCAAAAACAATAAGGGAATGAGCCAAATGCCCAGTAAGGTCGCTCAAAGGACCAATCAATTGGAAACAAAAATATCTGAGAAACGAAATTTCAGAAGTACAAAATTTTCCAATGGAACGGGTAATCAAACCAGATTTCGACTGTCAAAGCATATCTAAATACAAAGACAAACACAAATATTTCAACGGAACAGACATCAAACCAAATTTCAAATGTCAAATTATATCTGAAAGACAATATTTCAAAGGCACACCAATTTCGACTGAACAAAGGTCAAACCAAATATCAAATGTCAAAATATATCTGAGTACGGAGACAGACACTATCATACCAAATATCAAATGTCAAAATATATCTGAGTATGGAGACAGACACTAGAAAGCCATTCAGAAAGTGGTCACATACGTCATTCCTGACATATGAGGTCGGTTCAGAAAGTAAGATCGCGATCTCTAACTAACTCTCCTGAGCTAGCCCACGTTTCAAACCACGTGGGTAAGTCGGAAATAAGTTACATACACTGTGACACGGCTCATAAAGTCACCAAAACAAGAATCTCAAGATAACCATTATCAAATACCGGACATGTCAAACAATATCCAAAGTTTGCGAAATAATGATAATCATTAATTAGTAAAAACAAACGATATCAATATAAAAATTCTGAGGTCAAACAAATTCGACGGAACTTGATTTTCCCAAATCATAACATTGAGAACAAGTTATTCATAACAAAGTTCAAAACAAAAGGAGAAAAAGAATCACTTAACTCAATTTGAAGAAATTCGGATTTAAAAAAGAAACTAAAGACTTACATGAGCGATTGGTCCATCGCTGATTTAAATTTTGAAAATAAACCCTTACCTTAGGCAAGCTTTTGAGAAATACCAATCTTTAAGCTCCACCTTAGAGCTCCCAAACTTCCCAAGCCTTCTCTCTTTCTCTCTCTCCACAGCAAGGGAAAAAGGAATAGAGAACTAGAGATGTCAAAAGGGCCGGGTGGCCCGGCCCGGCCCGGACTAGGGCCAAGCCCGGCCCTAAAATGGCCCGTTTTTGGCCCGATTCTGGCCCGATTCCCTTGGGTATCTTACCTATGAACTTTAACAAGAAATTCCCAATTAGATGAACACAAAAAGCAGTGTACACTAAGAATAGAAAATCATTTTGAATGGGCAAGAAATTTAAGACAAGCATGTAATGCATTTTCACTCTACTCACGTCACTGACACTTTTCTTTCGCACCTGATTCCAAACATAAGTAAATGGAGGAACAGAAGCAAGGGTAGGCAATCTTGGACTCATACTTGTACTAGCCTTTGGTGTTCTCTTTTTTGTTATGACTGAATAGCGAACTAAAATGAAAAAAGAAAATAAAGGTGGGTAATCAATCATAGTGCAACTCATGAGTGCACAACTGATCTACCTTCGTTCTGGTAAGTAATGATATGTATTAACAAGGAACACCAAAGGAGTGACACCCATGTCCACAAAAATATCTACTCAACAGCTATACAACATTAAGCTGTCCAAAAACAAAAGATAAGCTTCACTGCAGTAAGAAATTATTTTAAGAATCTAAATTGGAAAGAAAAGGAGGCAGAGACTTACAATTGAACAAACCCAATACCCTCGGTGTTCTGTCGACCCTGTGAATATAAAAGGACAAAAACTCATTTAATATCTTTTGTAAAAACAATAATAGAACAATTTTCTTTTAAATATTAGTTGATAAAAAGCTTATGGAGATAAAAGGAGGGAGGGCCTATGAACAAATTTATCTTAAATTTAATTTTTTCATAACATAAAACTTGGATAAAAAGATTTTTTTTTTAAAATAAATTTTTATTTAGGCTCGGGCCTGGCCCAAGCCCGGCCCTAAAGTTAGGGCATAGGGCTTGGGCTTGGACCAGGCTAGGATATCCTCACATTGGGCCCCGCTCGGTTTGCAAGGCCTGAAGCCCGATTTGGCCCTGGCCCGCTGGGCCGGCCCAAGCCCGGCCCATTGACATATAAGAGAACCCCTAAAAAGGCTAAAAAGGGAAAAGAAAGCTATTTATATGAGATAATTTTTAAGTTTTCATTCGACCGAAATTAGTTTTTGGTCGACCGAATCCAATAAAGGCGAAAATGGTTCAAATTTTTTTTTTCAATTCGATCGAAAATGAGTTTTTGGTCAAATTAAAACTTTTAGTTCGACCGAAAATGAGTTTTCGGTCGAATTAAAACTTTTAATTCGACAGAAAATTTCAGTAGCTCAATACGCACGAAAAAAATATTTTCATTCGAAGCAAAAATATTTTTACTAAAACTTTTAATTCGACAGAAAACTTCAGTAGCTCAATATGCACAAAAAAAATATTTTCATTTTTAAGCAAAAATATTTTTATTCAAAACAAACCAATTTTTATTTGAAGCAAAACCGTTTTCCTTCGACCGAATATTTCAGAAATCAAAAACTTTATCATCAATAAGTTTTGATTTGAATGAAACCATTATCATTCGGCCGAAAATTTCAGAAACAATCCCAATTCATTTTCTTAATTTTTAACAAAAGACCACAAACTTATTTATTCAAAAATACCAATTTCTCCCAAGAAAAAGGAAAATTTTTTGGGGTATTACAATATTTTCTTCCAGTAGCCAAGTAGAGAGGGAGCTCTTTGAAGTTCGTCTACTCGGTCGAATTAATAGAAAACCTAACAGCGTACGGAGCTCTTTTACTCGGCTGAATGAGTAGAGAGCATGAATCCTTTGAGCTTCATCCACTCGACTGGACAAGTAAAGGGTTTGGAGATCGTCGTGGTCTCGTCTACTCGACTAGACATGTAAAGAGCTTAAGGATCCTTTTGAGTTTGTCTAGAGAGCTTAAGGATCATTTTGAGCTTGTCTGCTTGGCTTGATGAGCAGAGAGCTTAAAGATCATTTTGAGCTCGTTTGCTAAACGAGTATAGAGCTAGGAGTCCAAAGGAGCTCACCTATTGGGTCTGACGAGCAGAGATATAAGAATCCATCGTAGCTCCATAACGAGGTCTGACGAGTAGAGAACTAGGATTCTATAGGAGCTCATTTGCTCGGTGTGACAAACAGAGAGTTAGGAGTCCATCATAGCTCTTCTATTCAGTCTCACGAGTAGAGAATTAGGAGCCTAGTGAGAACAAAGAACTAGAATTTGAAGGAATTCATCTGCTCGGTCTGACAAGCAGAGAGATAAGAGTCCATCGTAGCTCTTTTGCTCGGCCTGACGAGCAGAGAACTAGGATTCAGAAGAAGCTCATCTGCTCAGTCTAAGGATCAGAGATATAAGAGTCCATCATACCTCTTCTACTCAATCTAACGAGCAGAGAACTAGGATTTTGAAGGAGCTCATATGCTAATTTGAGAGAGATAGGAGTCCATTATAGCTCTTCTGCTCAGTCTGACGAATAGAGAACTAGGATTCCGAAAACTTTAAGTTGGGTTTTCTCATGACGGAACGGGTCCAGTCAGATTTGCCAACGTTTCCTTAGAGGGGCACAAGGGTAATCTTGCCCCCAGCATCGTCAATCGTGTATAAGGAGATTAGTGCAGTGATGCCACATTTTCACAATCTTAACGGTCATATAATCTTAGTTACAGGATGATGACGCACCTTCAATATAAAGGGAACTCCCCTCGTTTGCGCTCATTTAATTTTATTTGAGCGAAGGGAGAGTCATACTTCAAAGATATTTGTGAGATTTTGGAGGATTCTTAAAGAGCGTCATCGGAGGATACATAGAGACCTTATAGTTCTTGATACTAAGAACATTGCTTGCCACTTCTCTTCCAAGTAAGGCTCAAAAACCTTCCAACTTCCTTAAAATCTTCTTCTTTTGATCCAAATTTTTTCAACTCAAAGTAGCAACCATATTTCTAAGCTTAACCACAATGCTAGGAGTGTTAGGATAGAAAGGACTTCTGATCTTGTGTTTCTAGACATATGAATTCCCTTGATTCTCTACATTGAACCTCGACAGCCTTCTACAAAGGAGGTATTGGCCGAGAAGGCTCACAGTCCAAAATTCTTTGACACGTATACCGTTAGGAGTAAGCTAAGTAGCTATGATCTCAAAACCTGGAGGGAACATTGTGAGATCCCTACATACGTAGAGCTAAGGTTGCCGAGTGAGGAAGAGGCAGCCAACATGTGCATCGTAGACCAAATAGTTGTTTAGGCAAATATGTTTTATAATGGTTTCAAGGTATTAATCCACCCATTCTTTGCTAGATTGCTCAATAGGTATGATCTGGCACCCAGCTACTTGTCTCCATATTTGGTGTTTCATGTCATTTTTCATATATCACTGCCATAAGCTCGGTTTGGAGCCTAGAGTCAGGGTGTTTACATCGTTCATTATCATATGTACAATTACAAAACAAGTAAGTTGGTACTTCTTAAGTTGGCATTCCAAAGCTGATGCCATTTATTTCCCAAAGCCTCCTTCATCTAACAACCACAATTACAAGGACTTAAAGGACCGGTTTCTATTCGTCAAACTTCCTGAGGGTAAACAATGGAAAATTCCCAATAAGTGGAACCCCTTATTAGACACAAAACTTGGGATGCTCTAAAAGAAAGGAATTAGGCAAAATAGTTCTTCAGTACATTGAGTGGCTCAAAGCAACTGAGCCCATCAATTCTAAGTATATGTTGAGTATTGAACAACTTCGTGAGTGTAGAATTATTTTTTACTATGAAGGCTTGGGTGAAGCAGAGGGCGAGCATAATCTTGGTAAATGTTTTTAAAATGTGGAGCTCATTCTTCATCTTTTCACTTACTAACGACATTGTTTGCAGAGAGTATGACGTTCTGAGAAACCCAAGTACAATGAAGGTAGTCAAACCATTGGAGAGGACCATCCTCTGTTCGTAGCACCCGGATTTGTACTGGGAGAGGTCATACTTGAAGACCTGTAGGCAACCAATGTTAAGGACTGCGAGGTCCAAACATTGATCTTGACGCCTTAGAAACTTTGTAGCTGAACTAAAAAGGCCAGTGAGGAGCCCGTTGTACTTGGTCTGGAGATAGCCAAGGATACGCCCAAGGAAGTGCCTAAGAATTGGAAGGCTCTAAGAAGGCTTTCCACATCTGCAAAGTCTAACACCCCTCATTGCCGGATTGGAGCATGATAATCGAAGAACTTGTGTTCAAATAGCCTCGTACTGCCTGCGAATGTTTAAGCAAAGCCATCATCCCTATGGATGGTGCAACCATATCTGAGTACGATGGTGCAGCACATCGCGTAAGTAAGTGATTCTTTTTTTTTCTAACCTATCCAAGTTAAAGTGTCGTTTTGGAATGTCTTTCTTCTACCAACAGTAGCTCAAGTCCAGTTCGAAGAGGAGAAGCTGATTGTTACGGTAAAGGTTCTAGACAAGGAGGGGAAGAAGGTTCAGATTGAGAATAACTGTCGAAGGTAGGTCGAGAAGAAGGTCGCTAATCTCGAGAGAAAGATGCAGGGACGGGAGTTGTCAAAGGCTATGCTGATCCAGTTCTTTGAAGCCAAGAAAGAGACAATGATAGGGAAGGCCTTGCTTGCCTTAAAAAAAATTGCAAGCATAAGAGGCAACGCGAGTTCCTAATATCAAGATGGCTCTTGTGCGTGGCTACGATAGGTGTAAGGATGATATCACTAAGGATTGTCCTAAGATCGATCTGAGCATCTACGAGCAAAAGTTTGCTCACAAAGTTGGCCTTAAAAAAGCAGCTAGGCTTGAGGAGTTGCCTCTCGTGCCCATTCCCATACTCGTCCAAGTCCTTTAGCCATGCCAAAATTGAAAGCTCGAGGTCGTAGCTCAGGAGCAGTTTCCAAAGCGTCATTGTCAGCGGCTAAGGGGGAAGAATTGCGGCTAAGCAAGAGTCAGCAGGTTGGTGAGGAGTCAGCTAAGCAGCACACTGAGACATAGTTCTATGTTTAGTTTTAGCCTCATTTTATAGATGGCCTCGAAGCCCTTTTATGTACTATTTTTATAGTATGAAAAGAAACTATTGCACAGTCTACTTGTATTTTATTTAGGAATGGGCCGCTAAAGGCATTACAATACTTTGCTCGCAGAAAAAATAGCTAAAGATGGAGTAACACTTGCTCTAAGAGCACAATGCTAAAAAATAAGAACTAGAGGCTAAGCCTTTGCTAAGATAGATGAGCAAGATAATCGAGTAATAAAGGAATGCCACTACCTTTGACGTCTTATTCACAAATCGTATTGTCATTAATTGGATGCATTTCGGGTGCAAGGGATAGGTTTTCCACTCAAAGCTTCCAACTGATAGGAGCCAAGTTCTTCTAGCTTGAACACTTTGTAGGGACCTTCCCAATTAGGTGCCAATTTTTCGACAACATCTTTGGGGGCTGAGGCTTTCATTCTGTACATGATAAGGTCGCCAATGTAAAAAGCACAAGGGCTTACATGCTTATGTTGAAACTTGGAAGCTTTCTGTCTATAAGTGGTGAGCCGAATCTATGCTTTGTTTCTTGCTTTGTCCAGTAAGTCCAAACTGGCACGAAGGGCATCGTTGTTTTCAAAGAAGTCATAGGCTATAAGCCAACGAGACGGCAGGCCGACATCTATGGGGATATGTGATTCGGTGCCAAAAGCCAGTTCGGGGGGGGGGGGGTTTAGCCCATGGGGTTCCTTGTCTTTGTGTGGTAGGCCCAAAGGATTTTGGGGAGCTCGTACACCCAAATCCCCTTAGCTCCGTCCATCTTCTTCTTGATGCCTCGGAGGAGAGTTTCATTAGTAACTTCAATCTGGTCATTCAACTGAGGATGTGTGACTGATATGAAGCATTGTTCAATTGACAGATTTGAACTAAATGTCTTGAAGTTGAGGTTATTAAACTGCTTTCCTTTGTTGGTGACAAGTATGTGGAGTAAACCAAATCAGCATACACCGGTCTGGCAGAAGAATCTTCACAATTCTTTTTTATAATGGTGGCCAATGCTTCAACTTCTACCCATTCAGTGAAGTAGTCGATTGCGATGATCACTGACTTGTGCTATCCAGGAAACCGGAAGAAATGGGCCCAAGATGTCTATGCCCCACATTGTCAAAGGTAAAGGGCTGCTAAGAAAATTAATGGCGCTGGTGCCTGTTGAAGGATAGAACAAAAGTATTGGTAGGCATGACATCGCTTGGTGTAGTGCAAGGCGTCTTGCTTCATAGTTGGCCAGTAGTACCCTTGTTAGAGGACTTTTTTCGCTAGGGTGCACCCTCCCAGGTTTGTCCGTAGATCCCCTTATATACCTCTCGAAGGGCATACTCTGCTTCGAAGGATGTAAGGTAGCAAAGATATGAAAGTGTGAAATCTTGCTTGTAGAGAATATCTTCTACGATTCATATCTTGCCGAATGGGTCGAAATACTCTTAGCTCTTTCTTGTCGGTAGGTAGGGTATTGTGCAAGAGTTAGGTTTTGATCGGGTCTATCCATGAAGGCTGTTGAGCAATGTCCATCACTTCTTTGCTCAGTGATGCTGGGTTCTTACAAGAACTCTAGCTAGACAGTGCCACAGAGCCTGACTTGTCTAGCGAGGCGTGGGTTTATTATTCTCCCGATAATTGCTTGACGACGAGCTGGGAGTCGTCGTATGCATAAAGAAACTCTGCTCACATAGCTCTAACTAGGTGCATTTCTGCTATAAGGGCCTCATATTTGCTTGAAGCTCAGGGCATTCTCACTAGTAAGGCCGTCGGGCCCTTTGAGGATGAGCTCGCCTCCGCTTCCATTGGCATTAGAAGAGTCGTCCATGTACAACATCCAAGTAAAGAAGTCTTATATGGGACCTTCATTGAGTGGGGCTTTGTCCTCAATAGGAAAAGTGCACTCAACCATGAAGTCTGTGAGAGCTTAGCTTTTGAAAGAAGGGAGAGGCTTGTATCGAATATCAAACTCGCCAAGTACAACGGACCATGCAACTAGTCATCCTGATAGATCAGGCTTGTATAACATTCGGCTAAGAGGTTTACTCGTGAGCACAATGATAGAATGTACCAGAAGAATGGCCAAAGCTTGCGTGCAGCGATCAGGAGTGCAAAGGCAAGTTTTTTGTACTTGGATAACGGAACTCGGCTCCTTGAAGGACCTTGCTCACAAGTAAATAGGGAGCTTGTAAGTGGCTTGGAGGCATCAAATGTGGCTTGACACTCGACTGTGCATTCAAAGTTCTTCAGACCTTTCAAGGATTTGAAGAACGACAAACATCTTTCGGCTAACTTAGAGAGAAATTGGCTCAAGGCTGCTATTCATCAAACTTATATGTGTAAATCTTAATATTGTGGTCATGGCCATATCTTTTCAGGGTTAGCTTCAATGCCTCGATGGGACACCATGAAACCAAGAAAGTTCCCCGAAGAGACCCCAATTAAAGGCGCGTTTGGCCCAGTTAAGGAGAATGTGATACTTTTGCAATAACGAGAAGCACTCTTCGAAGTTAGCTATGTGGTTTTTTTGCACGGAGACTCTTGAGTCTTGACGAGCATGTTGTTGACATAAACTTCCATGTTCTTTCTAACCAGGATTGAATATCTTGTTGACTAACCTCTGATAAGTGGCTCTGGCGATCTTAAGACCAAAGGGCATAACTTTAGAGCAGGACAACCCTTGGTCGGTGATGAAGGATGTCTTAGGGACATCCTCTTCGTGCATGCAAATCTGATTGTAGCCAGAAAAAGCGTCTATAAAGCTTAAGAGTTCATGTCCAAATGTGGCGTCGATAAGGATATCGATGCGCGGGATGAGATAACTATCTTTAGGGCATGCTTTGGTAAGGTCAGTGTAGTCGATGCAGATGTGCCATTTTCCATTAGGCTTGGGAACCATCACGACATTGGCCATCCAATCTGTACATTTGATCTCTAGAATGAAATCAACGTCCCGAAGCTTGTCGACTTCTTCTTTGATGATGGCTAGCAGTTCGGGCGCAAAAAGATGTTTCTTTTGTTTGACTAGTTTATGCTTGGGGTCAACCAAGAGCCAATAGATGATAAGGGAGGGGTCTATTCTTAGCATGTTTGTGGTGCACCATTGCAAAGACGTCCGCTTAGAGTAGAGGAATGAGATCAGCTCATTGCTGAGGGTTGGTTCCATAGGGGAGCCACTGCATAATTGTCGCCTATCATTCCCTTCTTCCAATGATATGGCGATGAGTTATTCTGCTGGTTTGGCACACTGCATCATTCTTTTGTCTCTTTGATCTTTGATGGCCAATGTTGTTTTGCTCTTACAAGATGCTAGGTAGCATTTGGGTGCTAAAGCCTGATCTTCTATGACTATGCCGATGCAATTTGGCATGGGGAATTTCATTGCCAAATAAAGGGTTGAAGCCATCGCTTGCAATTTATTGAGCCCTATTCTTCCAGGAATCTTATTGTAAGAGGACTTCATCTTGGCTATGAGGAATCGACAATTTGAGTGGTTTCGAAAGGGGCCGCGCCTGTAAAAATTGTGAGTGGTATAATGTCTTCCACTAGGACTGATGCTCCCGTAAATCCGTATAGGGGAGAGGAGACAATTTTTACTCTATCCTTGGAGATTTCCATCTTTGAGAAGGCTTCGTTAAAGATGATGTCAGCTGCGCTACCAGTGTCAACCAAAATACGCTTGAATGCATCGATCTGTAGGGTGATAACCAGAGCATCATCATGCAAAACGAGCACACCATCAAGAACTAAGTCATCAAAGCAAAGTGAGGTTTTAAGCCATTTGGCAGGGCCTTGCATAATATTGACTTGAGAAGCGTAGGCCTTGCATGAGTTGTGGGATAATATGCCAAAACTTGGTCCACCGGTGATGATGTTAATGACAAGAAGATCCCTCGAGGGCGCCTTTTCTTGTTTGCCTTCCTATTTGGTTGCCGATCGGTGGTCTTGACAAATTGTTTTAAAGTAACCCTTAGAGATGAGTTTCTCTATCTCACACTTGAGGAGTTTACAGTTTTTAGTCATGTGACCTTGATCTTTATAGAAGTGGTAATACAGTTAGGGATCTCTTTTTTCAGGTGGCATCCTCAATGGTTTGGGCCATTTGAGGATGTTTTGGCTTTTGATTTAGTGGAGAATATGCTCGCGGGAAGTGTTAAGGGGTGCGAAAGGCCCCGACTGTGTGGCCCATGAGCATTTCGGTTCTTTATTAGCTATTTGAAATTCTAATCGGTCCCTCCTTTTTTGACTGTGTAGGTTTCTTCTTGAAGGAGTATTGAGTCTTATTTTGCTCGTAGGTGCTTTTCTACTCTGTTAAGGAGGTAAACCATGTCTTTTGGAAGTCACTTATTGAGTTAGAGTCAGAGCGGTGTGCCCAACCGAACACCTCTGGCCATAGTTGTGAAGGTGACTCCAGATTGAGGTTATCGATCAGGAGCTTCTCCATATTGACGTGGGTGTAGTAAGAATTCAATGACTCTTTGGGTCCTTGTACTATATGCAGGTTAATGACTCGATGACTCTTTGGGTCCTTTCAGGTTAACGGAGAAGGCCCGGCACATAATCTGATTGGGGTACGATATGCAGGTTAATGCAAGAGGAGAAGTGAGCCAAGCTCAATGGGGTCATTGGTACCATCATACAACTCGCAAGGAGGCATGTTTTGTTTAGAACGGTGATCTCGGGATCTTTTAGAGGACTGTCTAAAATGGTGATGTAGGACTGATAGGGTTTTGTAATAGCTCTCGTCTGGCCTTTTATGTCCAGGATTGTGGTGTTCACTGTCCGAGTATTTGTTATTGGCCTTGCTGGAGTGCTGATTATGCTCTTTGTGGTTATACATCGTAGAGCTTTCGTGCCTGAGAGTTTATGTGAGACGTCAAAGGACTTACTTCATCTGTGCGGCAGTATTGCATCATGCCTTAGAAACTCTTAGGGGAGAGTTCTTAGGCTGAGATCGATGCTCGATGGAGGCTTGCAGTTGCTCAATAGACTTCTGCATAGCCTGAATTGTGGTGAGTAATTTTGGTTGGTTGTGATCTACGATGGGACTATAGTACCTGCAGCAGTGGTTACAGTTGTAGTGTGATATTTGGATAAATTGGTGAGTTGGAGATGTTGTGTACGAGGAATGGGATTCTTCGCTGGAGCTGATACCTTCGTCGGGGTGGTGGCGACAGCTTTACTGCGATCAGTTATCGAAAAGAGAGTTGTAGCCGTGCGAGCCATGGTTCGAGAAGTTAAAGTAGAGGATGACTCTAACGCAACCTGTCCATCACGGTTCACTGCTTGGTTCTGCTAAGAAGCCGGGTTTATAAGGGACTTGCGCCATGAGATCTGTTAAGCACGACCCTACGGATGCCGCAAAAATGTTGTGGTTAAAGTTTAGACAGACCAGAATGCGCTGGCGAGCAGATCTCCACAACCTAAACAATAAAATTATGACATGCCAGAGGGGATTCCACCGTTTCCTGAGTCAAAATCTGAGAGCGAGAGGTTCAATATGTGAGTGGGGAACTTGTGAACATACCTTAGCCTAATTTAGACGTGTCTATATATAGAGACATGTTCTTCCACTAGGAGTCAACTAGCTTCTCTTATCAGGAGACTACTAGCTGATGATTATCCCGAGGAAGGAGGTATGGATAAGGGATGAGACTTATCTATCAATGGGAAAGTAGGAAGATTAGGTTAGAAGTCCGATCTAAATAGGAGTAGCGAGAGCCCCTATATGGTCCCTACATGAGACGTGTCACGCTAGGGGAAGGTGTACTTTCCCATATCAGTAGACATGTACTAAAGGATGGTCAGGGCATCCTTTACCCATTGACAGTTCGTTGCTACATTAAGAAACTAGATTAATTGGCAAAGAAATTAGCCTATTGTTATTTGGTCAAGCTTCTCTAGTGGTCCTCTACCACTAGCCAACTCCCACCCATAAAATCTCATTTTCGCACGAGCTATTATTTGATGGCGCCAATGCTTGTCATGCTCCAAGTTCAATTTGATGGTTCTGAAACCTTCCATGTGTAGAGAACTTTTTAGACACTAATCTATAGATAAATAACTGTTTGTGTAAGTTATGGTCTTTAAATAATTCAAATTTTGGGTGACAATAACAACACGAACTAATTTACACGGCCAAACTTACCCTCATAAAAGACACCCAAATCCGTCCATTAATCCATTGGGTTTCACTAAGTCAGTTATTTTAGAATGCACTCACCCACAAGTTTAAGTGGGTCATAAGTGGGTGCCTATTAAACCATATACTCCCTCTGTTCCACTTTAATTGTCAGTGTTCCTTTTTGGGCTGTCCCAAAAAGAATTGCTCACTATTATGAAAAGTTCTATATGTGTTTTTCAATGTTTACCGTTTTTACATTTTTATTTTATTTTATTTTATTTGTCGCTCCACATTTAACCATCCACCAACCCATTTTCTCCCACCTGGCTCACCCCCCACCCCCAAACTTGTTTCTCCCTTTGGATAAACAAAAAACACAAGATATGTGACATATTTGCTTGATATGCGTGCCAAGTCAAAATAAAGCAATTAATTTATGGCGGATGGAGTAATTTGCTTCAACTTTTTGAGTACAAAAACCTAAAATCCTTCTCAGCTATATCGCAACGAGAACACGCATTGCCACTCGTCACCACCAGTCACCGTCACCATCCAATCGTCATGACCGCCACCCTAGGAACAATTACCCAACCCAATGACCAAGCACCACCATCACTTCAAAAGCTTTCACGAGTTCATCTCAACTTCTGTAGCGAATACGTGGAGAAAAATCCCTAAACTAGCTCATTTCTAGAATAGATCTACGATTTTATGGGGAAGGATTGTTCATCTTCACAATTTTCGATGGTTGCCTCTGCAAATTGTATTCTGGGGGTGGTGGTTATGAGTGTGGTGGCGGTAACAGTGGGGTGGGGCAATGGCGGTGATGGTGGTTATGATTACGGCGAATTGGCGGTTGTTGCGAACACCTTGCATTGAGTCCTACACATATCCCTTTCAGTCAGCCTTCGCCAGTATAAAACATGTTATGTTAAAAATATCCAGTAATCGCACTTCTGGATGTGTCCAACCAGGTCGGTCAGGGAGTATTGTGCAACACCCTCGACCCTAGTGACATCATCGGGCTAAGTTATCGATCATAGTCACATTCAAAACTCTGTGCTGAATACAGAGCAACTACATCCTCATACTCATACATCATTAATAGACGCTCTAAAATGCATCCTTATATAAGTTTTTTTATAAACATACATTGTATTGCAGCAAAAAACTTTTAGGTCTCTAAGCAACATGAATGTTTACAACCTAATATATGACTGTAGTCCTATGACTCTTATCAATTTATCTTGCAACTCAATCTTTATCTCGCCATTTCTAGCTTGTCTTACCTCACACAACTGATCCCCTTACTCAACTTTTCTAACATGTTTCTTTTCCCTTTTTAGATGGTTCTCCTTGATCAACTTTATAGCCTGCACAACACGACAAAAAGAATGAGCGCAAATCGCCCAGTAAAGACAACACGAGGAGTATCGTATACAAATGATTTGAGAGACTCGGAGGAATAATAATCATCTCAATGATAGCAATGAGTCAAGAGTATACAATAAATTTCAGCATCAACATAATTTGTCAACGATAGTTTTTCTTTCGTTAGACTGAGTGGCTTCAAGGCCCAACAAAACAACATTACTGCCACCTCCTCGTGAACATGACTGATTGACTATGCAAGTGAACCCAAAATTCAAGGTCGTAAAGATAAACATCATCGAAATACAAATCATTAAAATCATCAACACCAAAATAAAATCAAAGGCAATGCAACTTGGACACGACGGACTTGACTCGACTAGACACGACAGACTCTGCTCGAGCGACATTCATCCTCTTTGGCTAGTGATCATAATTCATAGGCCATCCTCCTCATATTGATGTCCCATTTTGCGGGATGTTCATCTCAGTCTCAAGTAAACAGAAGAGACATTGTCAACAAGCAAGGAACTCATCTAGAGTGCTTTCCCTAACCACCTTACAGGCAAGCAACATGACTTCATCAACGGGACGGACTAAAGAAAAATTTATTCCACCTTACATCCTCAACAACACAGCTCAACAAGGAATACCAAATCAAAAGATCAATCACTGTTCAGAGTTAACAACAAGAGTTCAACGTAACATCATCAACAAGGCAGATTCAGAAGAAGTTTGTCACAAGCCCTCAACAATGTTCTTACATAAGAAAAATGTTGATTACCAATAAGTGCCGATATTTCACAACAACAACGCAACGACCTCAACAACATCATCATCAATGACAGGGCGGACTCGGGAGAAGTTTGCCACAAGCCCTCGACAACGTTCTTACATAAAAGAAAGGTCGATTATCAATAAGTGCCGACATTTCACAACATCATCATCAATGATAACGCAACGACCTTAACAACATCATCATCAACGACAAGGCGGACTCGGAAAAAGTTTAACCATAAGTCCTCAATGGTGTTCTCAAACAGGAAAAATATCGGCTATCAATAATTGCTGACATCTCATAACAACAACCCAACAACCCTATGCAATATCATCACCAACATCAAGTATGCTAATCGCATCGAATCATAGCACACTAGGACACGCATTATTCTCACTAAATTTCATCAACGGGGTAGACTAAGGGAATTTACTCTACCTTAAGTCCTCAACAACATAATTCAATAGACAAATACCGGTCACAATGACTATTGGCTTCCAATCATAACAACAAGGGTTTAACATAAACATCATCGACATGGCATGCTAATCAAAGTCCTTAACAACATCATCATCAACGACAAGGCGGACTCGGAAAAAAGTTTAACCATACGTCCTCAATGGTGTTCTCAAACAAGAAAAATATCGGCTATCAATAATTGCCGACATCTCATAACAACAACCCAACAACCCCTATGCAATATCATCACCAACATCAAGTATGCTAATCGCATCGAATCATAGCACACTAGGACACGCATTATCCTCACTAAATTTCATCAACGGGGCAGACTAAGGGAATTTACTCTGCCTTAAGTCCTCAACAACATAATTCAATAGACAAATACCGGTCACAATGACTATTGGCTTCCAATAATAACAATAAGGGTTTTACATAAACATCATCACATGGCATGCTAATCAAAACAATTAATTAGCATATCTGAACCGCGTTGGCTTATAGCCGAAGTAACTCGCAACCTCTAACCGCAACGAGCGGGATCACCTGATCAAATAAAACTCTGCTCATCAAACATCATTCAATATAGACACTATTTATTCTATCCCTTTTATTTAACTATTCCTAGCATCTTAGGACAGCTAGTTAATCTGATTCGATTACTGAATACTTAACCTAGCCTCATTGACGCCTCCACAATAACCACTCTCATATTTTAAACGTATTAACACCATTCCTCACTTTCTACCACTCTGGACGCTGAATAACGCGTGTTTCCAAAAATTTGGCGCCAACATGGCAAATTACAAAAATATCCCCCTCCCGACTTATGTAATTTATCAAAACACCCCTTGGCGGCCATTGCCCCAACAAACATCTCAAAACTACTTTAAAATAACTTTTAGATGTCTTACAGCCCTTCTCGGACCACAAAATCCTTCAAAAAATTTAAAAGGAAAATTACCAAAATATCCCATTTGGGCGACAAATTATCAAAATGTTCCCTGAGGGTTCACTACCTCCCCAACAGCCCAAATCTATTTCAAAACAACCTTTCAAGTGTTTTACAACCCTTCCCGGACCAACAAGTCCTTCGCAAATTGTCTAGGGAAAGTTACTAAATTATCCCCCTTTGGGTGGCAAATTATAAAAATGCCCCATAGGGGTTTCTAGTACAAGAAAAATCTCAAAATCACTTTAAAACGCTATTTTAAGCATGCCAAAGTCATTTTTGAGCTAAAAAGTATTTAAGAAATTTTTGCCCAAAAATTCTGAACCGGTGTTTGGACTGAGCGCTTAAAAGCTTGTTCGGCCAAAAATAGCTATCGACTCTGGAATGATCTGAAATTTTGGAAAAAAAAAAAAGAACTTCTCAGCCTCATAGAGTTCTTAAAAGTTTCAAGAGAAACTACGCTAGTTTGCTGTTTTAAATTTCACCGTAAAGTTCCATAATAGGGTCTATTAACTCTCTTCCCAACCTTGAAAAAATCTGAAACTTTTCAATAGCATGGGGTCACTGTTTTGCACTTTAGTTAAATCTGACCCTAGATATTTATAAAAAAATTTGGGTTAAGACTGCCTAACTGATTTTCTACTTTTAGTGACCATTACGGTCACTATTCAAATCATAACACACGTTAGTTCACCTAAAACACAAACACACCTTCCCCCCTCATCTTCCTCACTCTGCCAACACGCACGCACCCCACTTCACCCACTCACAGCCTTCGGTGCTACCTCCCCCCTCCCCCTCTCCCCTTCACCACTCACCCCACACATGACATCATCTATGACAGCCTTGCTACCGCCTCTTCTCCCTCCTCTGTTCTCCTTCACCTTTCACCATACACAGAGCACCGCCATCCCTACACGACACCATCATACACCTTTGCACCACAAATACAGCCACACCACCATAAAGCCATCACGGCTGCTCCCCCTCCCCGTCAGCCTCATACTCCCACGACTGCACACTCCGGTGCACACATGGCCACCCAACACACACAGTGTAACACAAACAAAAATTAACACCTTAATTTGATTAGAGAAAAGAAGAGTTTACCCCTAGGGTTTTTTTCCCAAAATTTCCTTCTTCCCTTTCCCTTTTCTTCTTCCTTTTCCCTCCCCCTTCCCCGAGCTCTGTTTTGTTTCTTTGCTCTTCCTGTTTCTTCTTCTATTCTTCTACTCTTCTTTTTTTTTCCTTATTTGCATTTTCCTCCCCCTGAATTTCCCTCTCCTTTCTTTTGTTTTTCTTTGTCTAATCCTATATTTTATAATATCATTAGATGAGTCATTAAACAACTAGCAACCAGGTGGCACCATGCTATGCCCCTTTTTCCTAAATCTGACACATCTTGCCCAACTTTCAAAATTTACAAATTAACCTCCAAAGTTTTTAAAATTGTACTTTAGCCCCACAACTTTTAAAAAATTACATTTTGGCCCTCAAACCAAACGAACCTCTTATTCTATTCTAATTATTCAATTATCGATAAAATAATAATATTAATAAAAAATAATGCCCTTGATTAATCTAATTCTCGGTTATATTAAATCAGGATATTACATCATTCCCCTCTTAAATAAAATTCCGTTCTCGAAATAGGTACAAACCTAATCCTACAAACAGATGCCCGTATTATCACCGAATTAATGCCTCGGGTTTCACAGTGGCTTCCTCTACCGCGTGATTTTCTCCAAACAACTTTGACCACCTGCATTAATGAAAAATTTATTCCTCTCCATCAATCACCTCTATCGGTACCTCCTGGTACGAGATATTATCTCAAATTTCAACTTGTTCCAACAGGATCTCATGAATAGGATCAGGATCATACCTCCTCAACATTGACACATGATACACGTTATGTAATCAACTCAATCCTGGCCATAAATCAAGCCTATTCGCTATCTTCTAAATCCTAGACAGGATTTTAAATGGTCTGACAACCTTGAACTCAACGTTCTTCACTCTATGAATCACATGATTCCTTTCTTACGTTGACACTTATAAAATTACTAGGTCACCTACTTCAAGCTCCAACATCCTACGTCTCTTGTCAGCATATCTTTTTTGCCAACTCTACGCAGTAAGATTTCTCTCTTGGATATCGGTCACTTCGTTTTCTATTTCTTTGCACAGTTTTCGGTTAAGGATATATGTTCACCCTAATGCTCTGCAAAAAAAATAATGCAGACTTTCAACACTCTTGCAATATTTATATCGTACGTCATGATTGGCCACCTGTCTGAGGTAAAAGGCCATCCTCGTGGTCAACTTCGTTTTCATATCTTCTTGAAAAACATCCCAAACTCTAAGATGAACCTTGTGTCTCCGTCAGACACAGTAGTTACTGGACTCCATAAAGACCAATTACTCGCTTAATATAAGGAGTGGTTACAACTACCCAACGGTTTTCTTATGATTCATCTTCACCCGCTGGCAAGTCAAACAACTTTGATATATCCCTCTTCATGCTAGGCCACCAAAATTTTTGGCCATGACTCGCAGTACATTTCTTTCTCCCCTGAGTGAATCGATACCTCAAACTGTGAGCACTCCTAAAATTCCTCCCCTCGATTCATCATTAGGCAAAACATATATCCGACCTTCATATTCGTAATTATTATCCTTATCGCACTCCAAATTCCATTTTCATTTCTTTTAAAACCTCGTTGGATTCTGTGCTTCTGTTCATCTTATCCTTGAGCTTCCTTGATCCAATCAAGTGTCGGTCGTATTTTATGTGAGATAGACTGTCACTTCTTTTTCTTCTTAATCGAACTTGAACTTCGTTCACGTAATGCCCCCAAAAATCTGGAGCTCCATCGCCCCGAATTCCGGGGACTTTAACTTACCGAACACATTAAACCTGTCAAATCTGTTCACTAACACACTTTAAATCATCTAATTCAACATCAACTCAGATTTCTCAAAAATACTAGATTACAACTACTTGGCTTAAACTATTACAACTTAGGTCCTTCGCAATTAAAATTTTTAAGAACAAATTAACCGTACTGACATGCACAGGGTTCTTACTATACAGTAGTGGTGGGCTCACTGGAATCTCACACAGACTCTAACCCATTCTCGACGTGCTACAATTGATCATCACCTGCAGAAATGAATCAAATGAAGGGTGAGCTTTTGAGAGCTCAATAAGGTCATACAAGGACTACCAAAAGAATTACAAAATAATTCCAAAGAATCCGACCGATAATGACTTTCAAGTACTTTAAACAATGTGAATGGCTAAATGATTTCCAAAATGATCAAAATTCATCATAATTAGATACCCAAAATAACAATAACAAACACAACGGATTCCAAAACGGTGAATAACAGATCATTTCCAAAGTCATCATTCAAAGATACAATAATGATTTCTCAAAGGATTTCAACACAAGTACAAATCATTTCAGACAATCCTCTCCAGTCATTTCTGTAACAGTCATGGTAAGATATGGTGCAGATAAAATCAAAAATCAATATTGATCATGGGCGGTCGCGATGCTATTCAGGCAAAGCGGTACACATGCATGATGTACCATAATATAATTATTAGCCCTCTTCATCGGTCAAGGAACTAGCCTGCTTCCCTGTAGGAAGCAGTAACAATCCAGCCTTATACCGCCTTCCCACAGAACGGATACCCAGGTCAACACAGAAAAATCAACAATATCAATGAGCATTAACATAAGCTCAAATCACCAAAATCAAATCAAATTTCAATAACAATAAACATACTAAAATATGTCGTTATTCGAAATTTCAGATTAACCATAGCAACCAGCAAGAATGCTGGCGAATGGTTATCGAATTTAGGCACAAAATTCAGAAAAACGGACACAAGCAATTATCAAATTTGCTCAGCATGCAATAACAGGCGAGCATCAATCAAATTTCTAAATAATCGATTCAGGTTCAATATTGGGGTTTTCTGGGCAATGACATGCTGATATCAATGCATAATTTAGCGTTCGACATTAGTCATAAATAAATCAAAGGAATACTTACGAGTACGAATGATCAAACAAGGATTCAGACGAAAGTCCTTACTCAGGGTTCAGATAGAATTTCTTACCTGGATCTGCAGATAAATTATCTTAGCCGAAAGTCTTCAGCTTTGACCTAAATGAGATAATCAAATCATCAGGACATAGCCTACAGTACAATATTATAATTTAATACGGACTCACATACTCTCAAAATGAACCTCCTTCACCGCGTGTAAAATTACCCAAAATGTCCTCATGTGTAAAATTACCAAAATGCCCTCTCAGACTTAAATCACCCAAACGGCCTTCGCATAAGTAGAATCACTAAAATAACCTTGTCATATGTGAATTTATGCAAAAATACCTTTTACAGGTAAAATTACCAAAATATCCTTTCGGGTGGTAAATTACTAAAATACCCCCGTTACACTAAAATCATTAAAATGACCTTCCCGTAAGCAACATCACTAAGATATCCTTACCGTATGCAAATTTAATCAAAAATAGACTTTATTGGTGAAATTACCAAAATACTCCCGGGGTAACAAATTACCAAAATACCCCTGGGGGTTTTCTGCACCGAAAAAATCTCAAAAAATCTTAAAATACTAAAAAGTATTTTATTAAATTTTCGCTCGAAAATTCGGAACCGGTGTCCGGACTGACTGCTAAAAGGTCAGTTTCCCGAAAAATACCTAACGGCCTCGGAATGGTACAAAATTTTAGAATATGAAACATATCAATAAAATAAGATTTCTCTAACATTTTTAGATTGAAATAACATTATTTACTATGTTAAATAAATCCATAATTTCTTCTAATTGATACCCTAATTTAGCGTTCTTCATGAACACCAAAAATTCTCAAAAAATTTCAGAGCGTGCGTTTCATAAAACTATCGTGGTTACTGTTTTGGACTTTGTCTAATTTTGATCCTACATATTTATAAAAAAATCAGGTTGAAAACTGTTTATTTGATTTTACCTTTAGCGACAATTACACTTCATATTCAAATTAAACTCACACTAAAACACCTTATTTCACACACACTTCATCTCTTTCCTTCAGTCGAGACACATTCTCATACACACACAACCCACGCACACATACACCCTACTCCTTCAGTGATCCATTAACCCCTTAAATCCACTTTATTCCACTTATTCAACACACACTAGACATATTTAAACACACTCACACAAACGCACACCAAGAACAGACACACACAAAGAGAGTTATACGGAGCACACATACACAACCCACAGTACTCCCAATCACTCATATCTTCTTCCAACATACACAATTTACCACATGATCACAAGTTATACCTATAATCCTACATAATCACTTGAATACACTTATATTAGCCACCCGAAATTCTCACAACATAGACACACACACACACACACACACACACCTGCTATAACCCACGGTAGCCCCTCCTTCTCACCTAACACCCCCTCCCTACTCACAGCCCATACAAGCACATAGCCCAGCATTAATCCATGGCTGCTACGCAGCCTTAATCTTCTTTCTCCCCGCAGTTCATCCACAGCAACCCAAACAACTATATATGCAAATATACACATTGAAAGTACACTGGGTTAACACACACACGCTAAAAAAAAGTGGAGAAATTACTTATAAGATTTCTTCTTGTTTTCTTCTCTTCCCCCTGGTTTCACTCTCCCACGAAGGCATCTTCTTTTTGTTTCCTTCTTGCCCTGTTTTTTTTTCTCTCTCAACCGAGACTCACTTATCCAATACCTTATTAAACCATTTAATTTGCTTAGTCATCTAAGCTAGTACGAGGTGGCAAGCTAAAAAAATGGCTTCTAAATTATTTTTATAAAATTGCACAAATGACCCCAAACTTTTCATATTTACAAAATAGCCCCTCAAGTTTTCAAAATTACAAAATACCCCCAAAATTTTCAAAAATTACATTTTTTGCCCCAATTTATTTTAAACTTCCATTCTCTACTACTATCCGAGCATTGCTCAAATTTAATGCCCGTCTCGGAGCACCGATGGTTATTTTAACCCGCTCTCAAAGTCCGGGATATTACAATTCACATTCTTATTGACTTGGCTTAGTAATCATCGCAGTCGGTTTTCTCCAAGAGGGCATCTTAGAGAGATTGTCAATAACTCCCTAGTAGCCTCTAACTGAACTTAGGAAGCCACTAACTCAATGCCAATTTTTACGACGTTTCCCATTTGTCACCTTGTCAACTTTTCCCAGATCACCGAATCCACTTCCCCATCAATCCCATCATATTCCTTAAATTTAACATTCAACTTAGCTTTCTTAAAATTTGTCAAACTTGCCATTGTGCAAGGTCTTCTTTGCCTTTAGTACCATTCATAAGGTCACCAATAACACGACGACACAATGATCAAGAACTCTCAAAAGACTTGATTCCTCATATTCATAAATGCTACAGGGACTTAATCCACATGGCATCACAAAAAAAAAATTCGTAATGCCCATCTCTATTTCTAAAGACAATCTTGACAACTTCATTCCCTTTTTTATCCTTAATTGGTGATAACCCAGTCTTAGAAAGAAAATGCTTAGCACCTTGCAACTGATCAGCATATCATCTAGGTCAAGTAATGAGTAATTATTCCTGACTGTCACCTTATTCAGCTTTGATAACCGATACATAGTCTCATAAATCCCTTTTTTCTTCTTACTTCAATGACCATCACCCTCATTTAGAGCACCTCCGTTCAATATACCCTGGCTGAACATTTGAAACAGCCTATTTTGATTCATCTTAAACATTAGCTCAGCAGCTTACTCACATATGTAAGACATTCTGCAATTGCCTTAACATAGTCCGTACCCTCATGGCCCAATCCACTCCATCCATATTCTCTCTTTTTCTCCTCTTTGTCCTGAAATTCGTCCGGACTGTTCTTCGTCTTTGCTCTTCCTACATTTCTTTCCACTTATCCAATTTATATCCTGGAGTTTACCTCATTTCTGTCCTTGCTCCCTTTTTTCTTCTCAGACCTCTTTATTCTCTGTCTCGACCACTCAGTTTTTCTACTACTTCCGTAGCAATTCTCCACTAGAACTTCCCTACCTGTCCCTTTTTTAAGGATAATTTTCCAACTCTCCTCATTTTGTTCTGCTTTTTAAATTTTTATGTCATCACCTAATGAGGGCAAATAGACCAACTCACCAAATTACCTGATATACTCTTTTGCCTTTCTATCCTTCCACTTAGCACGAGAAACGTGTCTCCAACTTACTTTTCAATTTAAGCAAAAATATTTATCATCAATATGTTACCTGCACTTATTCCGGGTAACACAGGCCAAATAGGCTACTCTCCTTAACTTGTTTTTGCTAGTTCTTATGTACATATGACTGGCGAAAATCGTCTTTTTGACGTTTTCTCCATCTTGTTACTTCAACTACCTCCTCCATCTCTCAATTTCACGTAGTTATCTATAGTAAACCATCCCCCCCCCCCATGAGATTCCACTCAGGTGGGCATCCTAAAAGTTCTGAGATCTATATTCTTTTCTTCCTCCTACCGGGGCTGTCATAAAAGCAGCTACCAATTGTATCGTTTTAACTCCCATGATCTTTTTGTAGAAGTCTCACTAGCTCTTTTTTAATGTCTTCTTGACCTAATACAACTCCCTGCTTATTCCTTCCACTTACATCCTCGACATTCACCATAATCACTTCTATTGAAGGTCCCTCTATATTGGAAACCCTATCTCGGCTTCCAGGAAAGGAGTAGCATGATAATTAAAATTGCGCACCATAATATTAACATTCACGCTTGAGCAGCTAATGGTCCATCACTAAATGACCTTTTCTCTACAATAGCATGTAAATGATTCTAGTTCCCCATCACCTTTCTCCTTCTTGATAACAACTTTAGGTCTGATATCAAAAGCGGACTCTACCCCTACTCGTACACCCCATCAACTTCCGAGAAGCAATAACGCTCTTTCAACAATTTGAGGCTTCAACAATTTAAGTCAACTAGCTTTTTTTCCATTTCCTGCATCAATGGCAGGAATATATATAGGGAGCTGGTTGAGAGCGCTAGCAAAATAGGAAATTTGCAAGCGCGATTGAGCCGTCCATCCTGAAAGGATGAAGGCCCAGATCTTTTTTTTTCAAAAGCTATCAGTCTTCCGCGACACTGTGTCGCGGACGAGATTTTTTACCAGATTGTCCCTCCCCACTCGTCCGCTACACAGTGTAGCGGACTACTTTTTGACAGTCAAAAAGTTATCCGCTACACTGTGTAGCGGACTGCTTTTTTCCTGACACGACTGACACACGTCGCTTAATTTCAGTACGTTTATTTCTGCACATGTCAGAGTTGTCCCCAATACTGTCCGCCATATTGTATCGCGGACCGTATTCCACCTATACCAAAATTTCTCTAATTCTCAGCTTTTGAAAAAAAAAAGATCTGGGCAGGATGAACGGCTAGATCGCTCTTGCAAATCTCTTATTTTGCTAGCGCTCTCAACGGATCAGCTCCCATATATATATATATATATATATATATATATATATATATATATATATATATATATATATATATATATATATATATATATATATATATATATATATATATATATATGCCTTAGCCAAACTCGGCTCGTATATCTCAACGATCGCAATAGTTCAACCAAGTATAAGGAATTCTTATTCTAATCCTCCCATCGACAACTTAGGCCTTCCACCAAACATTTAGAAAGTCTACAGAATCATTTGTCTAAGCTCTAATACCAACTTTGTGGCACCCTCAACCCTGGTGACATCACCAGATTGAGTTATCGATCATAATTACATTCAAAATCCTATAATGAATACATAACAATTACATCCTCATACTTTTACATCATTAATAGATGCTCTAAAATGCGTCCTCACAAAAGTTTTTCTTAAAAAGATACAGCGTACTGCAGCAGAAGACTTTCAATTCTCTAAGCAACATTAATGTTTACAACCTAATATACGATTGTAGTCATGTGACTTTTATCAACTTATCCTCAAATCAATCTTTATCTCACCATTTCTAGCTTGTCTTACCTCACACAACTGATCCCCTTGCTCAACTTTCTAGCCTGTTTCTTTTCCCTTTCTAGAGGGTTCTTCTTGATCAACCTCATAGCCTGCAAAAACACAACATAAGGAATGGGTGCAAATTGGCCAGTAAAGACAACACGTGGAGTATCGTAAGCAAATGATTCAAGAGATTCGGAGGAATAATAATCATCTCAGAGATAGTAATGAGTCAAGAGTATACAATAACTTTCAGCATCAACATAATTTGTCAACGATAATTTTTCTTTCGTTAGACTGAGTGGCTTCAAGGCCCAACATAACAACATTACTACCACCTCCTCATGGATAGGACTGACTGACTATGCAAGTGAACCCGAAATCCAAGGTCGTAAGGATAAACATCATTGAAATACAAATTATTAAAATCATCAACACCAAAATAAAATCAAAGGCAATGCAACGTGGACACGACGGACTGGACTTGACCAGACACGATAGACTCTGCTCGAGTGACATTCATCCTCTTTGGCCAGTGATCATAATTCATAGGCCATCCTCCTCATATTGATATCCCATTTTGCGGGATGTTCATCTCAGTCTCAAGTAAACAGAAGAGACACTGTCAACAAGTAGGGAACTCATCTAGAGTGCTTTCCCTAACCACCTTACAGGCAAGCAACATGACTTCATCAATAGGACGGACTAACGAAAAATTTATTCCACCTTACATCCTCAACAACACAGCTCAACAAGGAATACTGGATCAAAAGATCAACTGATGTTCAGAGCTAACAACAAGAATTCAACGTAACATCATCAACAAGGTGGACGGGAAAGAAGTTTGCCACAAGCCCTCAATAACGTTCTTACATAAGAGAAATGTCGATTAATAATAAGTGCTGACATTTCACAACAACAATGCAACGACCTTAGCAATATCAACATCATCATCAATTACAGGGCAGACTCAGGAGAAGTTTGCCACAAGCCCTCAACAACGTTCTTACATAAGAGAAATGTCGATTACAAATAAGTGTCGACATTTCCCAATAACAACGCAATGACCTTAACAACATCATCATCAACGATAGGGCAGACTCTGGAGAAGTTTCACCACAAGTCCTCAATGGTGTTCTCAAACAGAAAAGCTACCAGCTATTAATAATTGCCGACATCTGACAACAACAATCTAATAACCCCTACGCAATATCACCACCAACATCAAGTATGCTAATTGAATCGAATCATAGCATACTAGGACACGCATTAATTAGCATATCAGAACCACATTGTCCTTACTTCATTGGCTTATAGCTGAAGCAACTCTCAACCTTTGACCATAACGAGCGTGATCACCTGATCAAAATAGACTATGCTCGTTAGGCATCATTCAACATAGAAGCACTCTTTACTCCACCCTTTCCCATTTAACCGTTCATAAAATCTTATAACAGCTAGTTAATCCGATCCGATAACCTGATACTTAACCTAGCCTCATCGACGCCTCCACAATAATCACTGCCATATTTTAAATGTATAACACCATTCCTCACTTTCACCACTCCGGACACTGAATAATGCACATTCCCAAAATTTTGGCTCCAATATGGCAAATTACCAAAATACCCATTCCCGATTTATGTAATTTAGCAAAACACCCTTTGGCGGCCATTGCCCCAACAAACATCTCAAAGCTATTTTAAAACGACTTTTCAGATGTCTTACACCCCTTCCCAGACCAAAAAGTACTTCAAAAAATTTTAAGGAAAAATTACCAAAATACCCCTTTTGAGCGGCAAATTACCAAAATGTCTCTTGAGGGTTTACTACCTCCCCAACAGCCCCAAATCTGTTTCAAAACAACCTTTCAAGTGTTTTAAAACCCTTCCCAGACTAACAAGTCCTTTGAAATTTTTTTTAGGGAAAGTTCCCAAAATACCCCCTCCGGACGGCAACTTACCAAAATGCCCCTGGGGGTTTTGGTACCAAAAAATCTCAAAACCACTTTAAAATGCTATTTTAAGCATGTGAAAGGCATTTTTGAGCTAAAAAGTATTTTAAAAATTTTTGGCTCGAAAATCCCGAATCGTTGTTTGGACCGAGCGCTTAAAAACTTGTTCGGCCAAAAATAGCTATCGACTTTGGAATGACTCAAAATTTTGGAAAGAAGAACTTCTCAGCATCCTAGGGTTCTCATAAAAGTTTCACGTGAAACCGTGCTAGTTTGCTATTTTAAATTTCACCTTAAAATTTCATAATAACGGGGTCTGTTAACCCCCTTCCCAACCTTGAAAAAATCTGAAATGTTTCCATAGCATAGGTTGCCTAAAAATAATTAGGGTCACTATTTTGCACTTTAGCTAAATCTGACCCTAGATATTTATTTAAAAAAATTAGGTTAAACCTGCCTAACTGATTTTCTACTTTTAGTCCATTATGGTCACTATTCCAATCATAACACCTAGAGATGTCAAAAGGGCCGGCCCGGGCCGTAGATGTCAAAAGGGTAGGGCCAGCCCTAAAAAGGCTCGGGCGGCCCTAAATGGAGAACAGTGCAACCCCGATCCATAGGGCTAAGGGCTAGGTCCAGGCCACGAAATTTTCCAAAAAAGCCCAACACAGCCCTAAAAATGCCCAGGTCTGGCCCGGGGTTCTGGCCCTCTTTTTGGCCCTATTCTGGCCCGACCCTTTGGCCATAAATCTGGCCCTAAACCATTTTGAGTCAGTTATTTTTTTTCTTTCCCCTTCTTTCTCATGCCTCATTCTCTCTCTACCTCGTATTTTTCTCCTTTTATTTAACTTTTTGGACATGCACATTTCTTTTCAGCTCATGATGATGGTTCCTACTTCTTTATCAACTTTTACTTGCAGACCTCTTATGTACTAGTTTCATGAAATTATGAAGAGAAAATACATCTTTGTTTGTCTAAGAACTAGAAACAACACAATTTAGGCAATGGAAATGGGGAACATAGCTCCGAAAAGCACGGGAAAGTTCATGGTAAAAGTGGTCTAATGATGCATGCTTCTAATGAGATACCTAATACTATGTAAAATGCAAAGCTAGAGGTATTTTGAGTGAAAATTTTTAGAGATATCATTGGAAAAAGTTTTGTAGATATTTATTGTTGAGTTTAGATAACAAAAAGTAGTGGTATGAAATTAAATTACAAGCAGCCAATCCCAAGCCTGCATAAAAGGAGGAGGGTCTATCAAAAAATTTATTTCATGTGTTAATATTTTCGCAACACAAAACAAGAACGTAAAAAAAAAAGTAGGCCCGGGCCCAGCCCGATCCTAGGCTCGGTCTTAAAAATAGGGCCTAGGGTTTGGGCTTGGACAGGGCTTGGATTTCCTAACTTTGGGCCTAGGCCCGGCCCGATTTCTTATGCCTGAAGCCTTGTCTGGCCCGACCTATTTTCTGGCCCTCTGAGCCCGAGCCCCGGCCCTTTGACACGTCTAATAACACCCATTAGTTCACCTAAAACACACATTCACCTCATCTTCCCCTTTCTACCAACACGCATGCACCCTACTTCACCCACACCCACTCGCAGCAGCCCTTAATGTTGCCTGCCCCCCTCCTCCTTTCCCCTTAACCACTCACCCCCCACACACGGCATCATCCACGGCAACCTTGTTGTCACCTCTTCCCCTTCTCCTTTCTCCTTCACCTTACACCATACATAGAGCACTGCCATCCCCACCAACACCATCACGCACCTTTGCACCACAAATTATAATGCCCTCAGGAATCCGGAGCTCAGCCGCCCCGAACTCCCTGGTCGTTAACCTACCGGATCACATAAACCTGTCAAATCTGTTCACTAACTCATACTTCAAAATATTTAATCTGATACCAACTCAAATTCTTCAAATACAAGTTTACTAAACTGCTTAAACTTGATTTATTAAAGCCTAGATTCTTTACAACTCGAGTCCTTATAAAACAAGGTGACACTCCCGACCCATGCAGGGGTCTCACATCACTGTAGTGGCGGGCTTACCCGAACCTCACACCGATTCTAACCCATTCCCGAACTTACTACAGCTTATCATCACCTGCAGAAGGCAATCAAAAAAAGGGTGAGCTTTTAAGAACTCAGAAAGGTCGTATAAGGACTATAAAAATAATTACCAAAGGGGTCCAACTGACAATGATTTCCGAAATACCCCAAACAATTTGAAGAGCTCAACGATTTCCAATATGATAAAAATCCATCATAAATAGATACCAAAATAACAATAACAATCACGATGGTTTTCAAACGGTCAGTACAAGATCCCTTCCAAAGTCATCATTCCCAAAGTACCATGGAAATTTCTCAAGGGATTTCAACACAAGCACAAATCCAATCCTTTCTGCCCACACCAAATCCTCCAATACATAGAAATTACGAAATAATTCATCGATACAATTCAATGATAATTTTTTGAGAGTTTCAAATGAATCATAACTAGTTCGATCAAATATCAAAGGAAAATTTAGATGCGATGCAGACAATCATAGATACACTGACTAGTCCGTCAAGGTACTAGCCCATACCAATGCAGCGACTAGTCCATCAAGGCACTAGCCCATAAAAATGCACTGACTAGTTCATCACAGCACTAGTCCATAAAAATGCAATGACTAATCCATCAAGGTAATAGCCAGCGACTAGTCCATCAAGGCACTAGCCCATAAAAATGCAAATTTCATGTCAATGTATAGAATGATAACAATTTGATAATACAACATGTTATTCAATGCTCGATGAATAATATATAATGAGCATCGATAAGAGTACTCATAAACATTTTAAGGCTCAATGAAAGGTTTTCGAGGCAAGTTATGCAACTTGTATCAACATAATAGAGTCCAAATGAATAGCGATGACAAATCCGAATAACATGAGATTATCAATTTTGCTCAGCATGCAATAACAGGTGAGCATCACAAGATTTTCAAATAACCAATATAGGTTCGATATTGGGGTTTTCTGGACAATAACATGTTGATATCAATACATAATTCAGAGTTCGACATTACTCATAAGTAAATCAAAGGAGTACTTACAAGTACGAGTTATCAAAATAATGGTTCGGACGAAGGTCCTTGCCCAGGGTTCAGATAGATTCCCGTACATGGACCCGCAGCTAGATTATCTTAATCGAAAAGTCTTTAGCTTTACCCTAAATGAGATGATCAAATCGTCAGAACATAGTCTACAACACAATATTATAACTTAATATGGACCCACACATACTCCCAAATGAACCCCCCTCTCACCAGGTATGTAAAATTATCGAAACGCCTTTGGGGTATAAAATTACCAAAATGCCTCTCTCGGACATAAATCACCAAAATGGCCTTCTCATAAGTAGAATCACTAAAATAACCTTCCCGTACAAGAATTTATGCAAAAATACCTTTCTTAGGTCAAAATACCCCTTCGGATGGTAAATTACCAAAATACCCCCCAATTACACTTAAATCATCAAAATGATCTTTCTATAAAACAAATCACTAAAATATTCTTACCGTATGTAACCTTACTAAAAAATACGCTTTATGGGTAAAATTACAAAAATACCCCCGTCGGGTGACAAATTACAAAAATGCCCCTGGAAGTTTCGGCATCGAAAAAAATTCCAAAAAACATCTTAAAATGCTATTTTAAGTATCCTAATATCATTTTTGGCTTAAAAAGTATTTTAGAAATATTTTGCCATAAATTCCGAACCGATGTCCGGACCGACCGCTAAAAGGCTAGCTTTGCGAAAAATGCCTATCGGTCTCAGAATGGCACGAAATTTCAGATAACGAATCATATCAGTAAAATAGGGTTTGGCATAAAATTTTAAGATTAAAATAACTTGGTTTACTAGGTTAATAATTCGATAATTATTCTTAGTCGACACTAATTTAGCGCCCTTCGTAGATACTGAAAAATTTCAGAGCGTACGTCTCGTAAAAATATTGGGGGTTACTATTTTGCACTTTATCTAATTTTGGCCCTAACTATTTATAAAATTCGTGAAAAAACTGCCTAAATCAATCCCCATTTTTAGCGACAAAAATAATTACTATTCATGGATTAAAACCACGCTATCTCACCTTTTTACACACACAGTCGTTCTCTACCTCCCACTGCTGAGGCACATGAACACCACTCACTTCTTACACCCACTGATTCACCATTAAAACACACACAAACACTTAAAACACTCTTATACTCTCACAAATCACACAATAACACACCTATATACATAGTTCCACACACAGATTGCACACAGTCACCAACACACACTTAAGAACACCCACTACCCACCTGCATCTACCCGGATTCACAAACTAACACCCACAGAAACACCCATAATGTAACTTCCTTTTACACCCACTACATACACCATGCCACATATAATTACAATTTAACCTATATGCAACCACACACATCACCTGCACTTCACTATGTGCAACCAAACGCACACACTGAACAAACTAACACACGCACAATACTTAATACACATACTAAATATACGCATAGACCCCAATTTAACACATACACGCAGACCAATTCCACCCGCAACACCGGCACACACACACACACACTTATAGACCACCCCTCCCCCTATTTCAACCCCATGAACGGCTGCTAAAGCAGCCCTATTTTCTCCTTCGTACACATAGATTTGCACCCATCTATATACCCCAAACTTTACACATAGTTCACCTTAAACTCGCACATCCATCTGCACACCTATACACGCACAAATTGTACATAGTTCCAGCCTTCGCACTTATATATACACACACAACATAGCCATACCCACGACTGGGAACACACACACCCACAATTTTAACCCATAAAGTCAGCCAAGAGGAATGGGAGTACCCTTTTTAGAGCCCATCAGCTTTTGCTCCTATTTCTCTCATGTTCCCTCTCTCTTTTCCCTTGCATCTACACCCCCGAATCTCTGCTTTTCTTCTTCTCTGCTTTTCTTGTTCTTCTGTCTTGATCTTCTTTTTCTTCTTTTTTCTCTTCTTTCTTCCCGAGAGCCCTTATCCACCCCATATTAAACTGTTTAATTAGCTTAGTCATTAACCAAGGAGGAGGTGTCAAAATTCTAAAAAATAGGGTTTTAAAATTATTTTTATAAAATTACACAAATGCCCCCGAAGTTTTTCAAAATACAAAAATGCCCCCAAAAATTTCAAAAATTATATTTTTACCCCAAAATTCTTTTAAGCTTCAACATTTTACTAAAACTTAAGCATTGTCAAAAATTAAGGCCCGTTTTTTTCGGAGCTCAGATGGTCATTTAACTGGCTTCCCAAGTTAGGGATATTACATTCTTCCCCCCTTATAAAAATTTCGTCCTCAAAATTTACTTACGGGTGCCCTATTACTCATAACGTCTAGGTACTACGCTTCCACTGCGCCACTTTTGATATACACCAAATCTTCGTGCCCACGTTCGCTTCTACGATCATCCGGACGCAACAATTATATTCTAATGGTAATGCTAACTCAGTCCGATCAGGTTATCACTCGTGCTCTAATTGTTCCAGTATTTCACAACAATGACTTGCTAATACGAAAACTCATTAAGCTAAACCTACACCACTCCAAATTCAACGCATGTCCAATGGATTAATTAAACTCTATTACAATAAGCTCTCACTGCATTATACTAATCCTATACCCAAAACTCTATCAGTTGCACAACTTATTCCACGATGGATAGTTTAACTTTGAGTTTAAGGTGTACAGTACACCAAACGATGATCATACATAACTTACACACTACCGAAGCTAACGTGGATAGAATAATCGATTCCTATAAGCATTTGCACCTCAAAATTACTAACAAAGATAACCAACACAGAACAGAACCCTGTAACTACCCGACTTGCACTATGCACTCAAATACTTCAAACAACGAGTTCGAATTGTTGCCCAATTCATTACTGAGAGACGTGTTATTTTAACATAGTCATTACTGCATAGTTACGGTTCTGCGTACACTTCACAGCACGATAGAAAAACTATAATCACTATGGTTTGGCTGCACACTCTGGTGCCTTATCTCGATGAGCCCAAGCTGTTATCGAATTCGTCATCTAGAGATATGCATAGCATATGATTCCGGATACCTATGCATTCATTTCCACTAGAGTGTAAGGCTTTATGTCATCACATCACTTCCGATTCACAGTCACATTATTTACCAGAAATCTCATAGCCTTATCTTTCAATCATCTGTTCCAGTTAAACGTTGTTCCCAACCTTCTGGTCATACCCAAGGGCCCACTAGGGGTCCCGCTTTGCACTAACACATCAACACGGTCAACGGTTAATTTTTCAATGCATCGAACCAGTCAAAGTGCGCACGTTCATGTCATCTGTGTTTCTTGCTTCACACGCCTTAGTCACCAATTATTTCACGTTAGCGTGACTCACGATACCACGTTCGTCGCGCTACGACCACCTGAACATCTTTTCATAAAAAACATTGACTGACGGCGTAATTGGAGCAACAGGGTCAAGGGGCAAAGGCCTTGGCCAACCCCAAGGGGTCGGCCTCGGCCTCCCCCAAGGCCATGGGGTAGGCCTCGGCCTCCATGGGGGGTCAGCCTTGGCCTTCCCCCCTCAGTTGTTCACTTTTTATGCAAAGTCCTTTTCGCGCTTTGTTCGATTCGTACGCTTTGTATGTGACTTTGGTACCTTTTTCGTCACATGGGTACGACTCACGGTAACACGTTCATTGTTATGCAACTTCTGGATTCGTTATTGCCCATCAAAACACCTACCGTCAGTGCGCCAAAGTTCACCAAAAGGGGAAGTGGCCTTGGCCTCCCTTCATGGGAGTTGGCCATTGGCCTTGACAATCTCCTAGGGTGGGCCTCGGCCTCACCAGGGGGTCAGCCTCGGCCTCTCCATGGGTGGTGGCCTTGGCCTTCCCCCTCTTTTGGCCTATAGCCTTCCCCCATGCGCGTACTTATTTTCTCGAGTCTATGCACCTCCGTAATGTTTACGAACGTTCGCACATCAACCTCGCAACGTCTGTCATCCGTCACTTCGTGACCCCCGTCGCCAGGATGTCACTCTGCGACCCTCTTTGCCCGGATGTCACTCCACGACCCCCGTCGCCCGGATGTCACTCTGCGACCCCAGTAGCCCGGATGTCGCTCTGCGACCCCCGTCGCCTGGACATCAACCTCGTGAAGTCCGTCGTCCGTCACTTCATGACCCTCGTCTCCCAAATGTCACTTTGTCGTGTCCGTGCGCCACGCCGCTAATATAGCCATGCCCTCAGGCTCTCTGTCACTTTACAGTGCCCTCGGCACCATACTCACTCCGTCGCGCCCGTGCGCCGCGCTGCTGATACAGTTGTGCCCCCGGGCTCTCTGTCACTCTACAGTGCCCTCCTCGGTACCTTAATCACTCTGCTACGCCCTTGCGCCGCGCCGCTGGTACGGTCGTGCCCTCGGGCTCTTTATCACTCTACAATTCCCTCGGCACCATACTCACTTCACCACGCCCATGCGCCACTTCCATGACATGTGCCCCCTGCACCAGGTATGGTCTCGCGACAGTCATCGCCGCGCCCGTGTGCCATTTCTATGACATGTGCCCCTGGCACCAAGTATGGTCTCACGAAGGTAGTCGTCGCGCCTGCGCCCCACAATCATGTTACAGGCCCCCGGGCACCACACTTATTCACCACACCATGCGCCCCCACCATGGACGCTCATAGTGCTCCGACACGAGGGCCCCTCGCAGCGGGATGAGCTCGTTACCACAAATCCATCGTCGTCTTCATTCTGGGGGGCTCCGGTCGTAGTGCTCTAGCACGAGGACCCCTCGCAGTGAGATGGGCTCGTTAACGCAAAGCCATCGCCGTCTTCATTCTGGGGGGCTCCACTCGTAGTGCTCCGACATGAGGACCCTTCGCAGCGGGATAGGCAACTCCTTCTGGATACTATCTCCGTTAGGGTGTCTTCATAAATGGCCTACGTGCTCCCGCACTGGGGCTTGCGTCGACACCCCTATGGACTATGACCCCCGGGTCACTCCTAGACGGGAGTAGGTCTTCGGAGGGCATTGCGCCTAGTCCACCTAGCAGTTGGACATCGGGTCTTCCCCACCACTGCCAGGCCTGTGGGACTCTGCAAGGGCTTGGATTGGTGGCTAGATCAAGGGGGTTCTCTGGCCACACCGACGCTGTAGGAGCCAATCTTTCCAGACAGACAGAGCGACGCTGTGCGGGGCAGGCCGGGTGAATATGCGATTAGATAGTCCGTGGAGCACCAACAACTGTAGATCCCTCGGTGACGTGGCACTCCCGAGGAGCGCCACGTGTCTCATGATGACATCATTATCTCAACCTCTATAAATAGAGGTCTTGAGAATTCATTTGGGAGGTTGGGACATTTTCTGACGTTTGGACATTCTTAGAACATTTTCACTTTCTCACTCTAGAATCCTAGAGAGAGAAACATACATGACCTTGACTCTGGACTTAAGCATGGATTGTGACTGTGATCGTGTATTCATTCTGCGCCATCGCCCTCGCAGTACTACCACCCTTAGGCTCTGTCTGGGAAGCCCTTGGTCTCTGCCCTTGCTTCACCATTGTTGTGTCCCACATCAGTGCACTTGGCATCTGACTCGGACTGCATTCCTTGTGGCACCTCCATGTCAACTGCGAACCCACTTTCCTTGGCATCAAACGTTTAAAACCTTTTGGTTCCCAAAAGCAAGTAACATATGTCTATCATCATGTATTCAGTCCAGATCTCAATCTTATACGGAATCACCGAATAGCTTATCCAAACCTAATCCACGTTCCCAGAGTCTATTCTTGCTCACAGATTATCTGAGGCTTAGGAATCTACCTAACCTAATATCCAGGTAGGGGAAACTATGAAAATAATGATAATATTAATCACAATCAGGCAATCAAAATACAAAAAATTTTACCAAAATCATGCATATTGGCTCTCAGGATTCACAACGGAATTCTGTGTCATTCCAAAAAAAACGACGGACATAAAAACGTTGATTTACGTCTGGTGAAGCAAAGTCAACCCAACGACTCGGAACAATCAAAATTGGAAGAAGTTATTGGTCCTTAATAAGATTTGTAGCTTCCCCATGGCCAGTCCCCATCAAGTCCAAATAGATTCGAAAGGACATATAAATATTCCAAAATGAATAAGACGTCTCGGCATGAATGACGTCTCAGCATAAGCTGACATTCAATTAAGTCGTCTTTAAATTCAATATACAGAAGAATGAATGAGATGACGAAGTAAAATTCCAGATTCCTTCTTGTACCCTTAAACCAATTTTTCAGTCTTAACACAAGTCATTTTCCAAAACACTATTCTTACACGTAAATCAAATCACCAACCTAACTACTACTCATACCTTATAAACTTTCCAGATACGAGTAGGGTTTCCCCTGACAATACACGATTCGTGATTAGCAAATCACCAATTCATACTTAGTATGATTTCAAAATTTTAACAACAATGGAGTGAGGTCCATAGAAAGATCTCTATCCCAAACATAGACTGTACATTCACAGAGAACCACAAAATAGTCGAAGACTCTCCTAACGGAGTACTTATCACAATGTCTGTTCTTAAAGGACAGATCTTCATCCTGAATCTCTATGCGAAAGTAACAAATGTAAAGAAATATGACGTTTCAAACTTAAATAGTATACACACATCTAATGGGTTGACCTGTAGTATGCCTGGCACCACGTCATCGGATGTGGCAATATCCTAAGCAACACATTAAACAAATTCTAACTGATATTTTAGGCCTCAGCCCCTGCCAACCTTGCCCTCTTTTCGACTGAGGTATACTACTTGCTATTACACCAGCAATAGGTATATGACAGATTATTTCTCACAAGTAAATAGTTTCAAACTTCATGATCCACACTGCCATGCCTAACACATCATCCGGTCATTTTATTACATAACTCACCACTCTGACTTTTATCTCATTTACCACATGGGGTGGCCGAAAAACTGACCCACCACCTGACTAGTACTGGAGGTAGGTCAAACTTCAGAACTTTGCGATGGCTCAATTCTGGTACTCTGAGCTGGTCGAGAGCCTTCACTTCACTCTGCACTCCCTTAAGTACCATATCATGTTTCGATCGAATTTTAGAACTTTATGCAGATCTCAGAATCACTGAACCGAAGTGGGCCTGAATCCCTGGTTTTGCCCAACCTTTTACCTTGGGCACCCTACTGTGCCGACTGGAAAAACTTTACTAACAACTATCAGCTTTTACAAATCGGTTCTGAAAACATTCTTACTCATCTTTCTTCTATCCACCCTGGGTTTACTTATGTCTTCCTCCATTGTCAGACTTAGACTATTCCAAAACGTATGTCAAGTAAAGACATTCCATATTGCTCGTCAATCGAGCTGGGATCACCGCATCTTTCAATCCAGGCCCAAACCCCCACTCAAACTTTTGGGAGCTATCTGCCTCCATCAATAACATCATTATGACAAATCTAGCGAAACAAGAACTTTGATCTCAACCTTGTCTATCAAATCTAAATCTGTTATTTCACATTAACAACTCCCTCATATTTGTTCACGAAATCTCACAAAATACCGGTATAAAATAATTCTCTAAAAGGTTCCCAAATGACATAAATCGATTTTTGATAAGTCAGATTCTTTGATACTCTTTCCACCCCTGATCGACCCGTCTCTCAGTTTATGTCCAACAAATTCAATCTTTCCTTTCAATCTTTCGTCACTTCACTCACAGTTGCTCAAAATTTATGACCAGCTGCTCAAAAATTTCTCCATTTTGCTAATCCAATTCGTTGTCTCTTTAGGGTTCAATAACTCCCTGTAGCTAGTTATTTCATCTGTTAAGGTCACCAAGATGTTCTCATTTTGAGGTTATGGTTGTGGTTGGGCCAGATTCTATGTTATCAAAGTTAGAATCGGGTTCATAGTGTTCAGAATCGCAACCATCAGTTCTAGGGTTCTACTGTTTCCCCTCTTGGGTAGGGTTGCCCCTCTACAACCATAAAACCCATACAGTACATTTTCCAATAAAGATTGTCTGGTCAAGTCTTTCTAATACCTGGAAATTCCCTGCTCCATATTATACAATCTATTGGAACCTCATCTATCGGGGACCTCAGGCTCTCCATACTATCTCCACTGCCAGTGCTCCGAGTACAGACCATAACAGTACAGTTAACAGTTACCAAGGTTATACCAACACAGGTCTAAAGAACAACACATTGACCAGTCAAAGGCAAACCTTTTAACTTTAAAGGCATACATCTTCACTTTACCTTTATCCTACCCCACTCTCATTAAGCAGATATGATTTCACATAATCATGTTACCCACACTCCGTGGTTCCGTGCCTACAGAATCATATGCCTATAATCTTAATACCACAAGATTAAACTACTCTGATACCGATGGTAACGCCCCCGGGAAACCAGAGCTCTGTCGCCTCAAACTCCCAGGTCGTTAACCTACTGGATGACATCAACCTGTCAAATCTGTTCACTAACTCATACTTCAAAACATTTAATCCGATACCAACTCAAATTCTTCAAATACAAGTTTACAGAACTGCTTAAACTTGGTGTACTAAAACCTAGGTTCTTTACAACTCGAGTCCTTATTATAAAACAAGGTGACAGTCACGACCCACGCAGGGGTCTCACATCACTGTAGTGGCGGGCTTACCAGAACCTCACACCGACTCTAACCCATTCCCGAACTTAAGGGAATCAAACGAAGGGTGAGCTTTTAAGAGCTCAGTAAGGTCGTACAAGGACTGCAAAAAGAATTACCAAACGACACCAAAAGGGTCCAACTGACGATGATTTCCGAAATACCCCAAATGATTTGAAGAGCTCAATGATTTCCAATATGATAAAAAAAAACCCATCATAAATAGATACCAAAATAACAATAACAATCACAATGGTTTCCAAAAAGTTAGTACAAGATCCCTTCCAAAGTCATCATTTCCAAAGTACCATGCAAATTTCTCAAGGGATTTCAATACAAGCACAAATCCAGTCCTTTCAGCCCACACCAATACATCAAATCCTCCAATACACGAAAATTACGAAATAATTCACCGATTCAATTCAATGATAATTTTTCGAGAGTTTCAAATGAATCATAACTAGTTCGATCAAATATCAAAGGAAAATTTAGATGCGATGCAGACAATCATAGACACACTGACTAGTCCGTCAAGGTACTAGCCCATACCAATGCACCGACTAGTCCATCAAGGCACTAGCCCATAAAAGTGCACCGACTAGTCCATCAAGGTACAACCACCGACTAGTCCATCAAGGCACTTGTCCATAAAAATGCACCGACTAATCCATCAAGATACTAGCCACCGACTAGTCCATCAAGGCACTAGCCCATAAAAATGCAAAATCTCATGTCAATGTATAGAATGACAACAATTCGATAATACAACATGTTATTCAATGCTCGATGAATAATAGATAATGAGCATCGATAAGAGTTCTCATAAATGTTTTAAGGCTCAATGAAAGGTTTTCGAGGCAAGTAATGCAACTTGTATCAACATAATAAAGTCCAAACAAATAGCGATGACAAATCCGAATAATGCGATTATCAATTTTGCTCAACATGCAATAACAGGTGAGCATCACTAGATTTCCAAATAACCGATTTAGGTTCAATATTGGAGTTTTTTTGGACAATAACATGCTGATATCAATACATAGTTCAGAGTTCGACATTAGTCATAAGTAAATCAAAGGGGTACTTATGAGTACGAGTTATCAAAATAACGATTCGGACGAAGGTCCTTGCCCAGGGTTCAGATAGAATCTCTTACCTGGATCCGCAGCTAGATTATCTTGACCGGGAAGTCTTTAGCTTTACCCTAAATGAGATGATCAAATCATTAGAACATAGTCTACAACACAACATTATAACTTAATATGGACTCACACATACTCCCAAAATGAACCCCCTCATCGATTATGTAAAACTATCGAAATGCCCCTAGGGTATAAAATTACCAAAATGCCTCTCTCGGACATAAATCACCAAAATGGTCTTCTCGTAAGTAGAATCACTAAAATGACCTTCTCGTACGTGAATTTATGCAAAAATCCTTTCTTAGGTCAAACTACCAAAATACCCCCCATTACACTTAAATCATAAATATGATCTTTCTATAAAATAAAACACTAAAATATTCTTATCGTAAAACCTTACTCAAAAATACCCTTTATGGATAAAATTATAAAAATATCCCCCTCGGGGTGACAAATTATCAAAATGCCCCCCGGGGTTTTCGGCATCGATATCATTTCTGGCCTAAAAAGTATTTCAGAAAATGTTTACCCTAAAATTTTGAACCGATGTCCCGACCGAGTGCTAAAAGGCCAGTTTCACAAAAAATGCCTATCGCCCTCAGAATGGTACGAAATTTCAGATAATGAATCATATCAGCAAAATAGGGTTTGGCATAAAATTTTAAGATTAAAATAACTTGGTTTACTAGGTTAAATAATTCGATAATTATTCTTAGTCGATACGCTAATTTAGCGCCCTGTGGATATCGAAAATTTCCGAAAAATTCCAGAGCGTACGTCTCGTAAAAATATTAGGGGTTACAGGTTTGCACTTTGTCTAATTTTGGCCCCAACTATTTATAAAATTCGCGAAAAAACTGCCTAAATTAATCCCCATTTTTAGCGACAAAAACAGTTACTATTCATGAATTAAAACCCACACTATCTCACCTTTTTACACACACAGTCGTTCCCTACCTCCCACTGCCGAGGCACATGAACACCACTCACTTCTTACACCCATTGATTCACCATTACAAAACACACACAAACACTTAAAACACTCTTATACTCTCACTAATCACACAATAACACACCTATATACGCAGTTGTACACACAGATTGCGCACAGTCACCAACACACACTTAACAACACCCACTACCCACCTGCATCTACCTGAACTCACATACTAACCCCCACTGAAACACCCACAACCTTACCTAACTTCCTTCTACACCCACCCGCATACACCATGTCACATATAATTACAATTTAACCTATATGCAACCACGCACATCACCTGCACTTCACTATGTGCAACCAAACACACATACTGAACAGACTAACACACGCACAATACCCAGTACACACACTAAATATATGCGTAGTCCCCAATTTTAAAACATACACTCAGACCAATTCCACCCGCAACACCGGCACACACACGCACACACACGCACACACACACACACTTATAGACCACCCCCTTCCCCTGTTTCAACCCCATGAACGGCTGCTAAAGTAGCCCCATTTTCTCCTTCGTACACATAGATTTGCACCCACCCATATACCCCAAACTTTACACATAGTTCACCTTAAACTCGCATAGCCATCTGCACACCTATACATGCATAAACTATACACAGTTCCAGCCTTCGCATTCATATATACACACACAACACAGCCATATCCACGACTGGGAACACACACACACTCACGATTTTAACCCATAAAATCAGCCAAGAAGAATAGGAAGTACCCTTTTTGAGAGCCCATTAGCTTTTGCTCCTATTTCTCTCCCTTTCCCTCTTTATCTTTTCCCCTGCATCTACACCCCCAAATCTTTGTTTTTCTTCTTCTTTATTTTCTTGTTCTTCTGTCTTGATCTTCTTCTTCTTCTTTTTCTCTTCTTTCTTCCCGAGAGCCCTTATCCACCCCTTATTAAACTGTTTAATTAGCTTAGTCATTAACGAAGGAGGAGGTGTCAAAATTCTAAAAACAGGGTTTCTAAATTATTTTTATAAAGTTACACAAATGCCACCAAAGTTTTTTAAAATTACGAAAATTTCAAAAATTATATTATTGCCCTAAAATTCTTTTGAGCTTCAACACTCTACTAAAACTCGAGCATTGCCAAAAATTAATACCCGTTTATTTTTCGAAACTCAGATGGTCATTTAAGTTCGGGATATTACACAAATACACCGACACCACCACACAGCCACGACAGCTGCTCCCCTTCCCCCTCTTCGTCACCCTCACACACCCACGACTGCACACACTGTTGTACACATGGCCACCCAATGCACACATTGTGACACACAAACAAAAATTAATACCTTAATTTGATTAGAGAGAAGGAATATTAACCCCTATGGTTTTTTCCCCAAATTTTCCTCCTTCCCTTTCCGTTTTCTTCTTCCTTTTTCCTCCCCCTTCCTCGAGCTCTGTTTTGCTTCTTTGTTCTTCCTATTTTTTCTTCTGTTCTTTTTTCTTGTTGCTTATTTGCATTTTCCTCCCCCCAATTTCCCTCTCCTTTCTTTTGTTTTTCTTTGTCTAATCTTATATTTTATAATAGCATTAGATGAGTCGCTAAACAACCAGCAACCGGGTGGCACCATATTGTGCCCTTTTTCCTAAATCTGAAACATCTTGCCAACTTTCAATATTTACAAATTAACCCCCAAAGTTTTCAAAATTATAATTTGGCCCTCAAAGCCAAATTAACCTCCCATCTCATTCTAATTATTTGATTATTGATAAAAATAATAATTTCAATAAAAAATAATGCCCTCGGTTTATTTAATTCTTAGTTAGATTAAATCAGGGTATTACATATTGCTAGGCATTATCCGCCTTAATGAAGGGAGGTTTTTTCACTTCTCAGCTAGTATTGGCAGCAAAAATCAACTTTGGGGACGTATACATATCTTCCTTTGGTCATCAATAAGCCATCTTCTTGTTAAAACTGTTCCTTTTTCCTTGGCCCATAGCTTTTCCTTCGCAAGCTTGCCTAGCCCCACACACATGCATCAACTCATCATGCATCACGTCCTTAAAGTCGTTTATAATAAGCAATCGGTGACTAGAGGTATAAAATGTCTGTTCCGAATGGTCACGTGCCTAGCAAAGTGCCCATGCGCCCTTCCAGCACATGGCCCCGCGCGCGCCTAGCCGGTGGATAAATGGAGTTTATGGTTACAACTACATTATTATGGTGGTTCATGTTGGCATATCAACCATTTTCGGTGGCGGTGGATGATGAAGTAGCAGTGCTGTGGCTGAAGTTGTCATTCATGAAGATAAACCAGAGAGAGCCAAAAGAGTTTACTTGGATTAGATTGGATATGGGTCACTCTTGGGTTAATGAGTAGAAGTAACCCAGTTCAGCAGTGACCTAATTGACCCACGGCTAAACGGGTATGAGCCAACCATCCATTTATATCTAACCCATCTAACTCACACTAAGAAATGATCTACCCACCCATTTTTGTAACCTCTAATTCATAATTACAATTTGGACTCAGTTGTTCATGGAAGAAAATGTAATGGATTATAAACACCAACTCGACGTATAAAAGGGCTATGAGAGTAGTTTACATTGCTATTCTCCAAGAAAGATATATAACTTTTTAATCAAGAAATAAAATCATGAAAAAGTACTTTTCATGTTTCAAACAGGGATAAAAGAAGAAAGTGTAGTAAATGAAAACCTGGGATCTGTTTATTATAGAGACCTTGAAAATTAAGGTAGCATTATTAACTATAACAACCATAAGGGCGTAGGGAAATGTCTTGCAACAATATACTTTGAGTGTTACTGGCATTGAGATATAACATGAGATCACAGTGTTGTACCAATTCGTTGTCATAATCTTTGGAAATAACCTTAAACAACCAATAAAACAAACCAAGAAAGCAAGATGAACGTGTTGGAAGATAAACTAAGTAAGCTATATGGGTCCTTCATTTTTATGGTTAAGAATGGAAACATTAGATCAACCTAAAGAGCCGGCTACAAAGAGTATGACAACTAACTGCAAAGAGTATGAGATTTTGTTGGGCAGAATATGTTGCACCATTCGAATTAAGCTACTATCATGAACGTCTGTCGTAAATTGACTTCGAGATTTTGAAGACATCCAAATAGTTAGTCTAATTTATCTAATATGAAAATAAAATTATGATTTTTACACGAAAGATATCTAAAACCAACTGTCTAACCTAAGACTAATTTTTTCTTTTATCCTTGCAAGAAGAGTAAGTTGTAGTTATAGTAACCTCGAACTTGAAACACCTGACTCAGATACACACTTCAGAGATTAATCATATGTAGATATGGTATGGTATCTTGGATGAAAGACACGCTTCACCATTGTACCACAAACTGAACCCCATGGAAAGAGCTATGGAAAAGACTACCCCCATTTGACGTCCAACTTATGGCCAATTGTAATGCCCAAAACAAACCAAAATATTGGTGCTGATTTCTCTCGTATGACCAAACCCCCTCCTCATCCTCAATGCTCTCAACTCAGCCCCAACCCTCCAGCATTAGAACTCTGGCTCTTTTTGGAATCAATCGAACGAAATGAAGCTAAACAAAGACTAAGAAGTTTTACCCAATTACGATTTTAACAAGCGACCAAAAAAACCGCTACAAGAAAGAAAAAAGGTGTAATGCCCCGAAAATTTTCTTTTCCTTATGCAAAAATTGTATATTTTTGAATAAATAAGTTTGTGGTCTTTTGTGAAAACTAAGAAAATGAATTGGGATAATTTTTGAAAATTTTTGTCAGATGAACAGTAACTTTTAGTCGAATTTAAAAGGTTTTAGTCGACTAAAAGGGTTTTCGGTCGACTGAAAGTGTTTCAGTCGACTAAAAAGTATTTAAATGGTGTAAAAATGATTTTCTGGAGTTTTAGTCGAATTTAAAGGTTTTCAGTCGACTAAAAGAGTGTTTTCAGTCGTCTAAAAGTTTCAGTCGATGAACAGTAACTATGAACAGTGATTTTGAACAGTACTATGAACAGTGATTTTGAACGGTACTTTTAGTCGATGAACAGTAATTTTTAGTAGAATTTAAAAGATGTTTTTCGGTCGACTTAAAGGTGATTTCAGTTGACTTAAATGTATTTTTAGTCGACTCAAAGTTGATTTTCGGTCGAATGAAAACTTGATTTTTGTCCCATATAAATAGCCTATTTGTTTTATTTTAGCCATTTAGTTCTTGGTTCCTTGTTCCTTTACAGAGGAGAGGGAGAGAATAGAAGGCTTGGAAAGTTCTTTTGGCGCTAGAGTGGTGCTTTGAGGTTTTCTTTTCGTCGGAAGCTTGTTTGAGGTAAGGGTTTGAATGTTCTTGCTGTGGTAAATGTTTGTAACGTTTTTGCTATGGTATGGGTTGCTTCGTTAAATCTGAAAAAGAGTTGTTGGAGTTGATTAATCTTGTTTTGTAAAGGATTCTACCTTTTGATTTTGGATTGGGCTTCCTTCTTTAAATCGGGAAAAATATTGGATTTTGATCAAGCTTGTTGTGAAAAGGATTTTATCATTGTTTTTGTTATGGGAAAGGTGTCTTTCGGAATCCGAAGGTTTATGCTTCGTCAATTTCGGTTCATCTATATTTGTTTGCATTTGATTTGTCCCACTTTTGCCCTCTTTTGAAAATAATGTTTACCGCTTTTCGTTTGTACCTGATGATGCACATCATTGAATTCGTATATTTGTGACCGTCAATTTAAGATTGACACTGACTATGTTGAACAACTCTCGAAAATAGAGAGGGTCCTATGGACACATGTTTGTTATACTAGAGAGCCGAAGCCTCCTAGTATGCTCCGGAGCACACGTTTGATGTTTGGTTCGACATTTGGGTCTTATGACCACCATAGTCATCGTATGTTTGTAGCGTACCCGACATATAATTGAAATATGTTTTGGGTTAAGCGCTTAATGACGTTTGCTTTGGTATTTGGCAGTAAGATATGATTGCATTTTCATAACTTCGGGCTTGTATTTGATTTGGGTTCTTTGGACCACCTTGTGAACATTTTGTATATTTGATTCGCCTTATTTACTTTGTGGTCAATTGCTATATCTTGCTCGTCAAAGATTTGGTTTTGTTTTGGACTACGAATCATCGTATTTGCTTCCCATTGATTTTCCACTTACTGGGCTATTCGAGCTCACCCCCCCTATTCGTTTGTTTTGTCCTTTACCACAGGTATCGGACGTGACATGTTTGGGGGAATTAGAGAATTTAGTTTTGTTAGTATCTTTGAGCAATGTAAATCATCTGGGGACTCTACCCGAAAGTGGGTTAGTTGGATATGAGACTTGAAAATTGTATCGAATAGTAGAGTCTTGGTCACATTTTTTGGTTCTAGTGGATTTTGATGAGAGAAGATTGTTAGTTAAGTTTTTGAAAGGATTGTATCTAAACTCTTGGATCTTTTGAGAGGAGTAAGATTGAGATTTAGATAATGGTGTTTGTGGCATCGTAGATGCTTTGTTATACATTTATAATGGTTATGTCATCGACGTGTTTGAGTCTTGCTTTAAAGATATGTATGGACCTTGAAGTTGGAGTTTTGATCTTTGAGCAATGGGTGATTTGATAGAATTAATTCTTGTGTATATTATTTCACCGCTGCGTTTCGTAATCGTTTTGCAATGAGATTATTTTGGAGAACGGATTGTCATAGACTTTTGTTCGTGGAGATATTTTATCTTAAAGGATTCAGTTGCTCTGTCTATACCATTATCTTTAGAATTGTAATGGTAGATAATGAAGTTTGATGTTAGTCGCGGCCTCTCGTTTTCGGGGCGTGACAAAAGGTGCGAGACAATCCCACAGTGAGCACACTAAAAAGGAAATTCATTCCAACCAATAGTTAACTAACTCAAAATCTTGCCTTGGAATCCTAGGCCTGAGATCAATGCAATGGAATGAAAAAAGGCCATAAAGTAAATTTAGTCTTGCTATTGGTCCATGATCCATCAACCCAAAGAAGAATAAAAGAAGTTACTATAAAGATCGCCAGAAGGACAAATCTTCACAATGAACCTTTCATTGGATGAGTTAGGCCCTTGACTGGCTGCAAACCCACTAAGCCTTCACCAGGCTCTGCCAGGACTACTTCAACCTGTACTCAAATTTCACATCCATTTTAAAACCACTACATTGTCCTTTAAGAGCCTCACTTAGAAATTCATTAGTAATCTAATTAAAAAAACTCTTACTTACATGTCAATGACATTTACGAAGGAATTCAAGGAGTCCTAAGCTCCTTATAATAGTTCATCCATAATAACTACTAGAAAACTAAAAGTTCTCAAAACAATAGAACATTACTATTCTAATGGTTCTCATCGGGCGCCCCTTCTTCGTATTGCTTATAAGGATCTGCCTCTCCTGGACCACCACTTGAAAAATACAGAATATGTGAAAAGCCCAGCAAGTACACAAACCATGCTCCTAAAATAGGCTTGAGGATTTCAAACATGCCATGGGTTTTATTTTTCGACTCAAAATCAATATTAATATCACCAAAAATGTTATTCATTATATACTTACAAATATATATACTTGCACAAACGATTCTCAAATCGAAGCATAATATCAAGAATTTCATTTGCATCCATAAAAGATAACACAATTCAGGTCTGCTGCGGTTAGTATACAAGCTCCCCTGACTAGGGCCCGAGATCCCTCTTACACCCGGGATAAATAATTATGTGGATGCAAGGGTGAATCACAAGCAACAGTACTGTGCATCAACGTACAAGCCCTGTTGACAAGGGCCTGAAATCCAACTTTCTCGCATTATATAAGGGCACAACAACCAAGTCAAATTCACCATCTCATTCGACATGTACTGATTTTAAATCAATTACTCACATAACAATCCATGACATTTTTAACTCAAATTCTCATCAAATGATTTATCAAGAGAACATACACTAAAAGTACTTCAAAAACTTTCATTTCATTAAATCATGTATATGTTTACATATTTGCAAATAGAGTATTCAGAGGAACATGATATGAGTACTTACCTCGCTTAACAACTGGTTCTTATACTTGCTCAAAAGTCAGTCCTACCTCTTGTCTATCAAAATCTAAATAACAAACCACACAGATGTTATTTATTGCCCCCTCAAGTATGCCTAGGTGTTAAGTTCCCCCAAGTGAGTGAAATTATGAAAACACCCCTAGACTTGTGTAAAATCACCAAATTACTCCCGCACACTATATAACGCATTAAGATACCCCAAAATTTATAAGAAATCCTTATAAAATACTTTTATAGCTTAAAACAACATAATAAGTAAAAAATATATGATTTTTTTGAATTTTTAAATATTTTTGAATTAAAATAATTTTTTAAATACAATAAAACCTATAAATAGCCATAATTCTTTCTAGCTGCAAATAAAGTTCCATAATTTTTGTAACAGCTTTAAAATATGTATAAAAATTATAAAAAATTAAAATTAGAATTTAAAAGGCATAAACACTATTTTTATTTTGCTAAATCCAATGCGATACGAAAATGATAGTAAATCAGCTTAAGAATCGCCAAACTTAATTTGGGACTGCTATAATTTTTTCAGAACCTTTTCATGAGTTTTAATGACTCTAAATGATTTTACAAATATGATATTGCAGAAAATATTAAAAATTTGTACAATTTCAAAAAATTGTAAAATTTTACCAAAAATTCTAATATAGCCTAAGGTATTATACTTTAAACACATGTTAACGATCACCATACACTATCCAATGTTCGCACCGTACCCAACACTAACCCGTACACGCGCGCACAACTCTTGCACACCCATACACTAGTTGCTTCGGCAACTTTTCTTCTCTTATAAACACACATAATCACACAAGCACATCATCACCTGCACACATATTCACACACCTATTTACACAGGTTCACAACTCATTTTTATACCCGCTTTTCAGTCCACTACACACACCTATGTATAAATGTTGCACACATCTACGCTCCCTCACACACACTTACCTCACACCTCACACCCACTGCCTCATGGCTGTGGGTCTCTATCTCTAACACACACACACACACACACACACATATATATATATATATATATATATATATATATTATATTTATACATCCAGCCACAGTCCAACACCCTTCTTTTACACTACACGCATATATCCACTTACCACTTACCCCCAACACTCACACATACGTAACTCCCCACACCTACTGCCTCACAGCAGTGGGTCTTTCCTGCTCCTGTTTACACCCAAGGACACACACACACACACACACACACAAAAACAAATGCTTACAGCACACATACACACAAGACCACACGTTTTTTTCTCATACCCACAAGCACTCGTACACGTTCACACAACACATTTGCATACAGGACACACATGCACTCAACTGCCTCTTGGCAGCCTTACAATATGCACGACACACGCCCTAGCACCCAACTCACACCTACACACCACTGATATCACATACATACGACGACCATGGTAGCCATTGAACCCACGCCTCAAGCGGTGGTGTTCCCTTGTTCACTCCACACCAAAAGCACACACATAATGCATACATGAAAACTTATCGCACCTACATACATACACACACACACACATATATATATATATATACATACACACACACACACACACATATATATATATATATACATACACACACACACACACACACACACATATATATATATATATATATATATATATATATATATATATATATATAACACTACACATAACCCATTTACATACACCCAGACCCATATATAGCAATACAACGGTAGCCGATGGATGCCACAACCACCTCTTTCTCTCACGGCTGTCATGGCTGCTGCCCTCCCCATTCCATCTCATACTATGGCAGGCCCAAAGCTACCCACAGTTCAACCCCCTCACAACATTTACTCTTAGCCCCATGCACCTATTTACACACCTACCAATAATATATATATATATATATATATATATATATATATATATATATATATATAAATACACATGAAATATGAATTCTAAAGCAAGCTTACCGAAAAAAATGTTTCTCGATCGCAGGAATCTATTTGCCACGTTCCTTCCTCACGCATTCACTCACTCACTCACACTCTCTCTCTTTCTCTCTCTCTCGCATATCACATGAAGGAACAAAGGACGGTTGCTCGGAATATGCATCTTAGACACACACACACACACACACAAAACCCTAACGAGAAAATTACGGTAAACCCCTTGTACTTTCATGAGTCATTTAAATTTTATCCAAAATTTTTTATTATTGCGGAAGGTCCAAAATAATTATTTGCTATAATTTTATGTGCTAGAAACATTTTTAATGGCTTTGTTACATTGCCCCGCTTCACTAATCATTGCTAAAGTCGTTAATAATATGTTGATGCTAAGTATTAAAAACATCTTCATTAAAAGTACATTGATGCTAAGAAGAGAGAATAATTCATTGCTAAAATTTTAGATTAGCCCGTTAAAGATATATCGGGGTTTTTGGGGTATTACATTGGATGTCGAGAATGACTGGATATAGTCTTGGTTGAGACCACATGTGCAGCAAAAGAAGCACACAATAGTCATGATTAGTTGCCGCCTAGATCTGTTTATCGATCTAAATATGAAACAAGTTCAAAGCTCTGGATTTAAGGGCTCCTATTTGCTATTCAATATGGCCAAAAAAATTAATCCCTATTGAGTTAAAAACTAGGGCTAGGTAACCTCAACAAATTTTTGGTTGCACTTGATGTGCCGTAGCGGTATAATAAAAGAAATGAGAGATGAAAGATGTAATGCCTCACTCAAAAGGCTAGCCAACACATGTATTAATGAGATCCTTGGTAGGTTCCTATAAGGTCAATCATAGAGTTTTCGACATTCAATAGGGAAAATCACATTCTCCCCTTCTCATAACTTAACAACATCAGTAAGCCCAATCTTAGCCTAAGTTAAACATAGTCAGAATCTTCCTCTTTAGCCATTGTTGGATATCGGCGACCTGAACATATCAGGCTTATTTAAGTCCACTTTATATCCTTATCTCCAATAACATGACGAGATAGCCCAGCTTGAGCTTTTGAGTTGACTCTGATACAATAATTTCAATGACATGGTCCATGGTTCCACCACAAGAAAATGTTTCCTTTAATTGGGATAGCCAAGTAGCTGTAATGATAAGTTCTGGTATGGTAATCATAAAGTATCTCACATACAACATGAGATATGACAAGGGAAGAAAAGGAAAAAGATGGAAGAGAATGAAAGGGTGGGCAGTAAGGGGCTCTCACTAATGAAAAGACACTCCCTAGCGGCTTTGCTTTGTAGACAGAAGTCAAAGATAGAGTTTTAATGACAAAAAGTCGTCATTCGCTAGTATCATAGAATGATACTCCCTTCCTTCCTAATTAATTCATCATATTTCTTTTTTGAATTGTTACAAAAAATTGATTTATTCATATTTATTTTTTTTATACCATTTCTCTCTTCACATTTAATCCTCTACGACCCATTTTTTTACCTTCTCCCGGCCCAGTTCCTTCTCTCCCTCTCACTTTCTCTCTCTACGGGTAAATAAGAAACTAATAAATTTAATTTATATATTAAATAAGCGTGCAAGTCAAATGTGATCAACTAAAAAGGGACGGATGAAGTACTGAACATCTTAGTTGGAATCAAAAGATTAAAGCGAATGTCCATTTGTGCACCATGCTCTATTTTGCTATAAGGTTTATATTTCATTTTATTGTTAATAATACACCATGTATCTTTAGCTGTGAAATACACAATTTTGTTGTAAATAGTGCGGAATTAAACCCTCTGAGAAGAGATTCAGAGTTTTACCCTTATAATTATTATATATTGAAGAAAAGGAAGAACTTGTGGAAAACCACCACCCACCCAAGACCCAACGCAGACAAGGGATTGACACCACCCACCCAAGACCCAACCCAGACAAAGGATTGACAGAGAGAGGAGAGGAGACTGCAAAGTTTTATCCTCCAAAATCCCCCGAACTGCAATTTCCGCACGCACTCTCTCCCTTCTCTCTACTGCTTTGCTGCTTACTTTGAGTAGTACTTGAATGGCGGCGTGTACGAGTCCCTTGACTGCACCATCTTGCAACTGCCACCCACTAATTGACCAAAGGAACCCTCCCTCTTCTTCTTTCTCCTCACCCTGTAAGCCCCCCCTCTCTCTCTATCTCACACATACACACACGCACACGAACTCACAAACACCCTCGTCAGTTCATCTTCTCATTTCTTACTTGCTGCTGTGAAATGTGTGCCCGTTATGCAAAAGCCAAAAGAAAAAAAATGGGAAATGCACACGCATACAAAACACTTGCTAAACATACACTACTGTTAATTTTATGTTCTGTGGTGTGTTTCTTATGCAAATTAGGTCAACATTGTTGTCAGAATTTACAATGTATTTGTGTAGCCAGAATCGATCCGTATAACCAGAGGCGTCACAGAATTGGTATTTGCAGATAGTACTGTAAATTGTGGTCATCCTGATGGAATATTCACAGTTTTCCTTGTCGTGAAGAGGTGCATTAGCGATAAATTTTAGGATCATTGCGACCCAGATTGTAGTATCAAGCAAAAAGAGTGCGAAAAGCTATGTTACATGGACTCGGTACGAGTGTCCGGATCGGATACTTGTCCAAGTGTCGGATTCGTCTAATTTTGAAAACGCTAGACACGGGGACACGGCAAAATGTTCATATTTGTTATTGCTTTTTAATTATTTCAAAGGCAAAAAGGTGTTTTATGTGATGCATTTGGTTTTAATTGACAACTTGTCTTGTCTCAAAGCAATAAGTAATTAAACAAAAGACTATAAGATAGTATCATAATGGCATATCCTATGAGATGTGTCGGACACATATCCCATACCCACATCCAAGTGTCGAGTGTCCGACACGGGTACTTCACGCAAACCGAAGAGTCCATGTAACATAGGCGAAAAGAGCCTCACCTTTCCATTAAATCCAAAAGATATCAGCTTAGGAGGTCCATCTAAAATTTCATGTTATATTGTGACGAAAATCACTTATTGTCATCAGAAAATCGCTCGGCAATTGGCATATATCTTAATGAGTTCGATAACATAAAAATATTAAAGTGCAGAAGGACTAATACAACCTTTACAAATAATTACAGTTTGTCATTGTATATAAATCAAGTGGTGCTGAATAGGCATAAAGGGGTAAATGTTCATGGGGAAAAGACATAAAGCTTGTAAATTTTTGTTTCTTATGAAAGATTGTGATTTTGAACTTTGTAGTGTTGAGGAACTGTTTCTTATGGTCTATAACATGCTGAAGTTAGGTATAAGTATGTACAAAGGCTGCGGATTGAGACTTTTACCAAAACTGCTTGCACACAATTAATGCTCTAATAATTAAATTCAAAATATTAATAATCTCCAATAATCAACAAGCTTTTTAGGGAAACCAACTTTATTCTGTAGAGTATGCCTGATAAACTAATCTACTTGATAAATAATCAGTCAGAAAAATCTCATGTACCATTATACAACAGATAAAACACTCCATACATAACTATGCCTGGTCATTCGAATATCTTAGATATTGTAGCAGTAGCAAAGTTAATTAACCAAATAAGCAATAGAAGTAAATAATTTGAAAGACTTTGCTTAAGGTACTTGCTTTGCCAACTCGCACCTTTTTCCGATATACTTACCGTCCACCATTCCAACCTACATTAGTTCGGAAGGATATTAAGAGCTGTTTTTTTACCTTAGGTTAGATTTGTTGTGTACTTCTTGATTAAGTGTGGCAATTAAAGTCACACCGTTTAAGTTGCACTTTTGTGTCAGTTTATGTATGCCTGAAAGGAATTTTTAACTTAACAATTAATGCTTCTAATACTAACAAATTTGCCAGCTCCAGATTATTAGTTCTATGGGAGTTGATTGTAGTTTACTAGAGCTGTATAAGATAACTGCTTCAGGTTCTCTTTGCTTGTAGGTGTTGTTGGTGTGATTTCTTATGAGACATATGACTTGCCTCATCCATTTCTTGTTTTAGGTACTTTAAACTTGTACGCGAGCCGTTTTGGTCCACCAGTTTTATCATGGTCAGGTTGTAAATGTCGAAAGACTTGTAAATATCGAAAGACTCACAAATCTCTTCGTATGCATGGTTTATTTGGTGGGAAAAAGGAAGGTAGTGATAACGGCGATAATAAGGTCAGTTATTCTCTCTTAGAGTTTGCAACAAATTAGTTACTTCTTCTGCCCACCACATTGACACTGAAGCAATTAGAGCATTCATATTTGAGCTTTTATGGGTGCTCGCCCCGCCCTTCTGGTCACTAATACTTTTTGCCAAGTTAATGGTTCAATGTATATGTAAGTTACTTAGGCTCCAGTTTAAATTGTCTAGTTTGTGGCTTTCTTTGTTACTTCTCACTATAGGTCTCATTTAGGCTCATTCAATATTCTTCCCGAACAAGCATTACTTTAGTACAATGTAGGTGGATAACTGTTGGCAGTCATATCATTAAGCATAATGATCAGGTGCAGAAAAGGTTTTTGACCATACAATTCGTACGCGCGCTTTGTATTTGTGAGATGAATCCAAGACTCTTTTCTAAAAATAGTACCGAGTAACAAGTCAGAAGCTTATGACCTATGAACATAGACCTATAGGTAGAGTTGTGATGTTCCGTTGGCGTGTCAGATTAAAAGGGTAAATATTTTAACCAATATAATCCACTCCTGAGTTCCACATATGTGATGAGAAAGTCCTTTGGTTCATCCCAATAAATTCTCATGTTTAGAATATGAAACAATACTCTGCTTGGCATTAAAAAAAAACTCATGTTAGATTGAGATTACTCAACGTCAACAGAAACCCTTTTTGCCTCCATGGTAGGAGCTTAGACCCATGTTTAGGAAGTTCTTTATACACGGAAAATACGTTGCATGTCTAAATAGTAAGTTTGGCAGCTCTGTGATTAGAGTTCTCAGTCCCTACTGAAATAAACCTACCTCTATTGCAGTCAACTCTTGCATACATAGTTTTGTCCAGAGACTCCAAGCTCAAAGTTAAAAGGGGACATCATGGTTTAACCTTAAAAGTCATAGCAGTCTATCTCTCCGTCAATGATCATTATGTTTTCTATTTTTTATGTTTCCTGGGTCATACGAAAAAAGGTTCGTAGATGTACTTCACAGCTGGTCTCACGGATGTTTTAACAACTCCTCATCGTCTTGTGAGGCACAATGGGGTGGAGAGGATCAAGTGGCACTTTAGTAATGAAACAATTGTTTTGGAGATGCTTATGCTCTTTGATCTCTGGTTCTGGTTCTGTCTCTTTAGGTACTTTGTTAGTAAATTTTTACTGGTTGATATGTCTTCTGGGCTGGGGTGGCTTTTTCTGGTTGATTTTCTTTATACTCCCTGTGTGCATGGATTGCATCCTCTGGCAGTGAGCGGGGGAGGTATGAGTTTACCTCACCCCGGTTTTCCCGTTACTTCTGATATAAGAAAGTAAATTTACCATAACAGTATTTTCTTGGAATGCAGGTGACTTTCTTGCATCTAAACCACATCCAGGCCCAATGTTGCACTGCTCGTCTCTTTTCCTTATTACTAATAACCTAATGCAGTTGCTGCTTGGGGAACCTAGTTTAGTGTCATCTAGCACACGAGTACCTTGTTGGATTTATGAGTTTCCAGTTGTAGGATCCTTCTCATGTTTTATGTTGAAGCCTAATTCAGTTATATTAGCATGATTATGGGTCTCTGTCTTTTTTTATTACAGTTGATCATACCCGGGCACCGTGTTGAATATTATTTTTTGCAATATGGGATTCTCCTGTGCATGTTAGCTGATTAAGTTGAGCTATATGCCAAAGGCTCCAATATGTGTTTTTCTACTTTCATTTTCCTTTTTATATCTTAATAAGTTATTATGTAAGATGATTCATCCTTGACTCTCGTGATATAAGTCGTACTAAAACCTTAAGGTAGACGAGCTGGCAACTGCATAAGGCGTTATTGATTGAGGAATAGTTTTTTCTAGTACGACTTATTATCCTGTTCAACGTGGCAGCTGGAAACTAGTGAAGAATTTTGTAGGACTCTTATGGAACCTGCACTTTTACTTGCTCTTATGTATCTGTTGAAATCTTCTTAATTCTCTACATGAATTACTACTCCGTTTTATACCTTTCTACTGGATGCCACAGGATCTATAATTTAATCTCTATAATAACATGGTAATCAGGATATTGTTTGTCAATGATATGCCTTAAACTTTTTTGATTCAATGTCAATTAAACCCCGGGGTTTGCTTGTGCTAACCTTATAGTTCATATACTTAATTTGGACACTAAACTTTTTAACTGGCCACTTGACCTCTTAACTGGATGAATTAGGCATTCGAAAGTATAAGATTTATTTAATGCATTTTTTGAAAAACGGGCAAGGCCAAGAAGTTTTCTTGTATTTATTTTTTTTCAATAAGAAATGAGTCAAAGATATGTTTTTTTTTTAGTAGTTTTTCTGCGGCGCAATATTATGGTACGTGTATCTCAGCATTTTCATCTTCTGTGCATATGTATTGCAATGTCAGTTTGCTGGTAGCCTTTCCTAGCCATCGATATCTGTAAAGTTTCAATTGAGTTGTTTGCTTCTTGTTAATCTCTAGTTGTAGGTTGACTGCTTATATAAACATCCAAGCAGTCAAGTTACTGATCTTTCTATTATAAATCTACCTGAATATAGGCGGGAATTATGGGTAACATGCAAAATCTGTTTGAGACAGTGAAGAAGGCTCAGATGGTAGTCCAGGTTGAGGCAGTGCGCGTTCAAAAAGAACTTGCAGCGTATGTATTACTGCTTCGACTTATCCTTGATTCTTATTAAGTTTCAGGATGCCCTTTTCAATGTGAAACTGTAGGCTATATATTCTGTTTTATATTGTTCTTTTGAACTGCAGAGCAGAGTTTGATGGTTATTGTGAAGGTGAGCTGATAAAGGTATTAAATGCTTACTTTGCCTTTATTTTGTAATATTTTATCTGTTCAGTTATTTAGAGGTCGTATAAGCATTTTCATTCCTTCCAGCCATAAGAGGCATGATAGGTATAAAGCATCATGGATACACGTGTCTCAAGATGGATATACAAGTTCTAGTTTATCCAAAACTATTTATGAGATTTCCCTTTCTTACTTTTATGGTGGTTTTAATCTCATAATAGGCATTAGCTACTTGTTTTGGCTTGTGTTTTAACTTCTTTTGTTTGCATGTTTTCATGATCACTAGTATACTCAACCGTCTTGACAGGAAAAAGCTTGAATATAATTTTCAGCGTGTTTTCCAAATACTTTCTTTATTGTTGAGGTGATCAAGGGAAAACAAGCTTTAAAAGTTGTATAGTCGATCCTTTGCTAGAGCCGTTCGGTTACAAAAGGAAAAAGCGTCAGTTGCTGCCCGTTCTGTCCCCTTTTTACCCATTCATACAAAAAAGATAACGCCTTATCATTAATTGTTTGTCTTGAATGTTCATAAGCCCTATGTTACGTGGGCGCGGCACTTTGGGGGCAAAGTACTGGTGTTGACATGACACAACAAGGATTCAAGTACGGGACTCATACTACCTGCCATTTGCTCGACGGACACGCCACGTCATCAGGAGATTGTTCCTAAGCCCTACGTTACACGGACTCCAGACTTTGGCACAAAGTAAGGTGTTGACACGACACCCATTTGCCGGACAGACATGCCACATTGCCAATTGAAAAGGAATCCTGCAAATCTATTTCCATGGATGATGAAAGTTTTAAGGTTTAAGGTACAAGGAAGAAGAAGACGCAGAGTTCAGATCTCTTTTTTTCCCCTTGGGGGGTGGGGGTGTAGGCTCTTTGTTTTACCCTTTCATACACCTCATCATTGACTGTCTGTTTTGATTGTTCATAAGGCCTGTTACATGGACTCGGCACTTTGGGGCAAAGTACTAGAGTTGACACGACACAACACGGGGTCCGTACTGGATAGGCCGTTTGCTGGACAAACACGCCACGTTGTCGATTGGAGAAGCAATCTTCAAATCTGTTGCCACGGATGATGGAAGTTTAAGGCAGAAGGAAGGCAGAAGCACCCTTCAAATCTGTTTTGCACCCTTCAAATCTGTTTGGGAGGTGCAGGGGTTTGGGGGGTGGGGAACCTTGTATGGGTAGGCGTGTGGGTTATAAGGTCCTCTTAATGTTTGTTTTTCTTTCTTTTCCACCACACATCATCATAAGTTTATCACCTAAAATTAAGCTATACTCCTCAGTCCAAATGTATTTGATTGCATTTTTCTTGCTTGCAGTTTAAGAAATGTTCAAATTTTCTCTACTTTCCATCTTTACCCTTTATATCTTTTGCACTTTTGTTTCTCCTTCTCAGTGTCTCTTCTGTCTGACACGCACCAAAGTCTCAAATCTTAGCCCCATATTCTCTCTTAATATCTGAATATGCACACACATATATTCATGTCTAGGTGCATATCAAAATCATAAGTGTCTATCTTCTCTCTCTGAAATCTACAAGCTGATCTGCACCATGATCCAAGCTTTGCTATGTCGCCTCCAATTTCAACGGCAAAAATCAAATGGAGATTTGGCATTCTAGCGGCAACTAATCACTCTACCGATCATCAAATAAAAAAACCAAGGTGTCAAAGGGTCCGCATCAGGCTAATCATAAGTCACTAGTTCGCCTAGCGAATGCCCCAACGACGCCTAGTTGAATGCCGTTGACGCCTAGTTGCGATGTGCTTGCCTAGTTGCGACGTGCTTGCCTAGTTGAACTCCCTAATACGCCTAATCGAAAGCTCGAGCATGCTTAATCAAAAGCCTTAGTAGTAGAAGGTTTCTTTCAAATCAGTTCGATTGTCAGAGGATTGCTGCTTTGACTATGGTTTAACCAAATTCGATGACGATGTAGGTTGGCCATGGGGTTAACCAGGATGGGTTTTCCTTGCTCAGTCCTTGTTGGAACGTGTAATAGTTAAGGAAGATGTGGTGGTAGCAGGAAGGGTAGGCGATGGTTTATGTTACATGGACTCGATACAAGTGTTCGGGTCAGATATGTGTTCAAGCGCCGGATTCGTCTAACTTTCAAAATTCAAGACATAGGGACACATACAAAATATTCAAATCTATTGTTTCTTTTTAGTTCTTAAGGTAAAACGGTAATTTTATTGACGCACACTGTGTTAATTTAATACTTATCTCATTTCATAGCAATATAAAATTAAGAGAAGAATATAAGATAGTGTTCTTAGTAGCATATCGTATGAGATGTTTCAGACACATCTCTCATACGCAACTTATGTCCAAGTGTCGAGTACCCGAAACGGATACTTCATGCATCTTAAAGAGTCCATGTAACATAGGTGATGGTGGTGGTGGTAGTAAGAAGGGGTCGGTGACGGTGGTGGTGGTCGTAGGAAGGGGTGTGACAGTGGTGGTGGTAAGAAGGGGACGGTGGTGGTCATATAGTGGAGGGATCAAGTGGATGGTGAGAGCTTGAGAGGGTAGAGGATGGGTCTGGATGAAAGATAGAGAAAATGGGTTTGGTTGGAGCAATTAAATGAGGAGAGGGAGGGAAAGAGTGAGTAAAGAAATTTAAGGGGCATAAATGAAAAAACATGAACAAATCTTTCCTAATTTGGAAAATGAGCAATATATTGCGATACCCTAAAAAGGAAATCTGAGTAATTATTCTGGGACAGAGGGAGTAATAAACTCAAGGTCAATTATACCCATGTCCTTGAGGTTCGGGTGAAATTATAGTCAAGAACACTAAGTTTTTCAAATTGTAGCAGACCATGACCGACAAATTTGAGAAGGTAACAGTCGTGTCCATTAGTCATGAATCCGTTAAAAAAGTGTACTTTTTTGCTGATGTCATCAATACGTATTTTAAATGCCAATACTACCCTTACACTATATACACACTGTATAAAGATTTAAGACCCTAAGTTTCCAAAATAGGATTTGAAACCCTAATTTCCAAATAGGCTTTCAAATCCTAACTCTCTCTCGCTCTCGACATCTTCTAACTCTAATAGCTGCCGCCCCTCATTCTAAGTCTAACAGCCACCACCCCCTCCCTGCCCCCACCCTGCTGTCGCCCCTCCCTCACCCCACCCCGTAGAGTGCTCCCTCCCTTAACCCACCCACCACCGCCACATCCTTCTCCCCATTGAAATCCTTGCCTTAAACCCCGTGGTTTGTTCACAACTTCATCAAAATGGAAAACCTCCAAATTTTCAGCTCAAAGGCCCGCCATCTATTGGTTGGATTTGTTTGGGAGACACTCTAGAAACTAAGCAGCAACATTTCATCTCGGTGACGACATCAACGCCGATTACAATATATGCGCATGTTTGTGTGGGGGTCCAATGTGTTTGTCGATGGCGTTGGCGGGGACGTGTTAGGGAAAGAGGGTTTAGGGAGAAAGATGGGAGCTTTTGATGGCAACAATTTGTCGTGTTGTCGAAGAGGAAATTGAGGTGTCGGTGAATAAGGGTGGTCCGGAAAGAGGCAAGGAGTTAGCTGATGAGGGGTGGAGCCTATGTTACATGGACTCTTCAGTTTGCGTGAAGTACCCGTGTCGGACACTCGACACTTGGACGTGGGTATGGGATATGTGTCCGACACATCTCATAGGATATGCCATTATGATACTATCTTATAGTCTTTTGTTTAATTACTTATTGCTTTGAGACAAGACAAGTTGTCAATTAAAACCAAATGCATCACATAAAACACCTTTTTGCCTTTGAAATAATTAAAAAGCAATAACAAATATGAACATTTTGCCGTGTCCCCGTGTTTAGCGTTTTCAAAATTAGACGAATCCGACACTTGGACACGTATCCGTTCCGGACACTCGTACCAAGTCCATGTAACATAGAGTGGAGCAAGGTGAAGAGGCTGTTGATGGAGTGGGGTGAGGGAGGGGGCGGCGGCGGCCCAGGCGACGGCGGCAAGTGAGTGGGGGGGGGGGGGATAAAAGGGATGGCATTTCAAGAATGTACCATTCAAATCCTGGGCAATATGGTCATTTCGTCCAAACCTTATGTACTTTTCTATTCCGTCTGGTCAACGGACATAATTGCTATTTTCCAAAACTAATGGACACGCATGTAATTTTACCCTAACCTCAGGGACATGGGTGTAATTAACCATACTTTGTTCCGTTAAGTAGCGCCCGTATAGATCTTCGCAATATGAGTATCCCTGTATTTTTGCACTTATCTCATACGAAGTACTAAATGCAATTAAATATACAACGTGTCCTTGTGTCAGTGTCCAACTTTGGATCCGTTTTCCTAGTACCTAGAATTTAAGAAACAAGCTAGTCCAATACTCGGACACATTTCTGATCAGGAAAACTGAGTCCATGTAACATAGCGTAAACCAACTCAGTAAAAGTACATGAATGAAATTGTTCTCAGCGATCTTACTTGATAAAGGTACTAAAGCGGCCTATTATTGCCATGGGATATCCATGCTGCCCTTTGACTGCAAAATAGGGAGGAAAATTTGTTACTTTGGTTACTAAATTGCGCCCCGCCCCCTTCTTCCCTCCCCCCTCCCTCCCTGCTTTCTTTCAACAGCAGTGTAGACTTTCAGTTGTGGTACTCTTTAAGTATTCTTTACTATATTAGTCTTTTGTTACTTTGTTACTAATTGCCCTCTCTCTCTCTCTCTCTCTCTCTCCCTCCCTCCCTCCTCTCTCTCTCTCTCTCTCTCTCTCTCTCTCTCTCTCGCTCTTTCTCTCCCCCTCTCTCCCCCCTTCCTCCCTCCCTCCCCTTCTTTCTTTCGACAGCAGTGTAGAATTTCAGTTGTGGTGCTCATTAAGTATTCTTTACTATGTTTGTTTTTTATTGTTGTAGGTAACACTTTCTGGTAACCAGCAGCCCATTCGCACCGAGATAACTGAGGCTGCAATGGACTTAGGGGCTGAAGTAAGTGAATATGACTAGCTCCTTTTCCGTGTTGCCATCTTTTATTTCATATGTTTATCACGAGTCTTTTATAGTGTTTTGCCTTCTGTAGCATGTTGTGCGAATGACATGAGGATGTGGACCCAAAAGAGGGAATTGAGGAAAGAGAGTGAGAGGCAGGAGAATCAGAATATCAACTCAAATAACAAATTTAATGTATTAGGGCCTGTATATATGCAAAACCAAGGACCATATGAAGTAAGGGTCCTTAAATCAAAAGAAACCGTAACTTCAGCCTAAAAAGTAGAGATGAAGTCCTAAATCTTTCTTACAAGCTCAAGCCTGAACTTACACTACAGACACGGATCATTTATTATGGTCAAGGAACCATAATATGATGCGAGTTACAGCCTGAATCCGAGCAGCTATGAGTAGGTTTTAGCTCGTCAAGATCCATAGAACTTGATCAAGGATTTGATGAGTAAAGTTCCAAACACATTTTTCATCAGCTGGTACACAGGAGCACACCTTCATATAGAGTTGGAACTGATCCGGGCGCCGTTAGATGGACTCTTTGAGGAATCCGGCACTTGGACATGTCTCCGATCTCGACACTTGTACAGTCCAAGTATTATAAATGCCGGTACTGCCTCTAGGTGCATGAAACACCGGGCAATTAAAGGTTCCTCAGTAAGTATAATTTTTCTTGATATATGATACTGGACCAGTGATCCATACATTTTGAAATACCATAAAACATGAGAATTCTTGGACTTGAAAGGTCTAGTGAGTGAGCTAAAAACACCAAAATTAGTTTGTTAAAGTCGTTAGCTTTTACGTGATTCCTGATTCTATATATTTCATCAGGAGTTGGTTACCATTAGATGGTCTTTATTGGTAATTACAGGAACATCTGAACGACAAATTCATTGAGATAAGCTTTAGCCATGTCAAACCTCTGAGCACACTTTGACACAATATCGACATTAGCTACCACGACAGCTTTTCTACCATACTCAGGCCGAGGCTTGAGAGTTTTAAGCCTCCACAATGACTTCAGGTATGTTTTATATACTGCATTGCAGCAGGGTTTGGGATTCTAGGAATCAAACATAAAAAGCCGAGTTCATTCCTTAAGCAGCCGACCCCGTTTGGAGAAAGATGTACTCACAAACAGAGCATTCCGTAATTTTAGATTGAAACCAGACCAGAATGATAAGGTCTCTAATACTGTAATAGCTTGGCCGAGGCAAATGCAATTAAGGTGAACTGAGTCAAGAGATCGGAGAAACTGAACTCAGCAGTGGTTAAAAGGTCACTGTCACAGCCACTGCTGCATGACATAAGCCACTAATCTATACGGGCAGCCCCTCCCTGAACTCCTCTATCCCTCTTGGTGCACTCATATTTTTGTATATGTATGTTTGTTCCCGTGTATATGATATACATATGCATACAAAGTATATGTGGTTCCCAGATACATAGATAGCCATCATGGAAACAAATTTTTTGATGAAGATTATGTTTAAATATACGCAGATCTAGCGAGTGTCCTGTAGATGTCACTGCATTGACGTTTTCTTGAGGGCGGATTCTCTACTTTACTCAATGGTGATGCCATGGAAAGTGGGTTCGTAGTCGACGTGGAGGTGCCACAAGGAATGCAGTCCGACTTAGATGCCAAGTATGTTGATGTGAGACACAGCAAGGGCGGAGCAAGGGTAGAGACCAAGGGCTTCTCAGACAGAGCCTGAGGGTGGCAGTGCTGCAAGGGCGATGGCGTAGGATGAATGTACGATGACAGTCACAGTCTGATGCTTAGGTCCGAAGTCAGGGTCCTGTATGTTTCTCTCTCTAGGATTCTAGAGTGAGAAGTGAAAGTGTTCTGAAAATGTCCAAAATCCCCAAATGAATTCTCAAGACCTCTATTTATAGAGGTTGAGATGATGTCATCACGCGACACGTGGCGCTCCCCGGGAGTGACACGTCACCGGGGGTCCACATCTGCCGGTGCTCCACGGACTGTCGAATCGCATATTCACCTGGCCTACCCCGCACAGCGTCGCTCTGTCTATCTGGAAAGACTGGGTCCCACAGCGTCGGTGTGGCCAGAGAAACCCCTTGATCTAGCCTCCAATCCAAGCCCTTGTAGAGTCCCACTAAGTGCGTCAAGAGACGAACGGAGAACCTGATAGTGGTGAGGGTTGCCCCTGTAGCCAACTGTCAGGCGGACTAGGCGCCATGCCCTCTAAGGACCTGCTCCAGTGCCGGAGTGACCCGGGGGTCATTGCCCTGGTGTCGACGATCAATGGTAACATGAGTGGACATGCTCGTAGCTTAGTGCTCAGGGTCCGTGGTGAGGGGTCCTCGTGCCGGAGCCACCCCCGCGACTGTGACGGCGATGACTTTAAGGTTGTGAGCCCATCCCGTGATTGATTATACCGGCGATGACTTTATGGTTGTGAGCCCATCCCGTAATTGATTGTGCCGGCGATGGCTTTAAGGTTGTGAGCCCATCCCGTAGTTGATTGTGCCGGCGATGGCTTTAAGGTTGTGAGCCCATCCCGTAGTTGATTGTGCCGGCGATGGCTTTAAGGTTGTGAGCCCATCCCGTAGTTGATTGTGCCGGCGATGGCTTTAAGGTTGTGAGCCCATCCCGTAGTTGATTGTGCCGGCGATGGCTTTAAGGTTGTGAGCCCATCCCGTAACGAGGGGTCCTCGTGCCAGAGCACTACGAACGGAGCCCCCCATGATGCTGCACACTCCGGAGAGTGGGTCGAAGCATGTTCCACGTCCATGGCGGGGGCACATGGTGTGGTGAATAAGTGTGATGCCCGAAGGCTTGTATCATGATTGTGGCGCATGGGCACGGCAACGAACGTTGCAGAGCATATACTTGGTGCCGGGGCACATGTTATGAAGATGGCGCATGGGTGCTGCGACGAACGTTGTGGAGCAATACTTGGTGCCGGGGCATGAAGATGGCGCATGGGTGCGGCGATGAAGATCGCGGAGCATATACTTGGTGCCGGGGCACATGTGATAAGAATGGCGCATGGGCGCGGCGACCATGGTCGCGGAGCATATACTTGGTGCCGGGGCACATGTGATAAGAATAGCGCATGGGCGCGGCGACGAAGGTCGCGGAGCATATACTTGGTGCCGGGGCACATGTTATGAAGATGGCGCAGCGACGAAGGTCGCGAAGATATACTTGGTGCCGGGGCACATGTTATAAAGGTGGCGCGGCGACGAACGTCGCGAAGATATACTTTGTGCCGGGGCACATGTGATAAGAATGGCGCATGGGTGCGCTTCGGGTGTCCCGAACACGGTATGTGAGCTGAGTGTACCTGTCCTAACAAAATAATGAATGCAACATGTAGTAATGACAAAGTTGGAAGTGATGGTATGCGGTCGTCGGACGACGGACGTCGCGAGGTCGATGCACGACGGACGTCGCGAGGTTCGTGGACGACGGACGTCGCGAGGTTGGTGGACGACGGACGTCGCGAGGATGACGGACGACGGACGTCGCGAGGTTGACGGACGACGCGTCGCGAGGTTGACGGACGACGTGTCGCGAGGTTGATTGACGACGCGTCGCGAGGTTGATTGACGACGCGTCGCGAGGTTGATGCACGACGGACGTCGCGAGGTTGATGGACGACGGACGTCGCGAGGTTGATGGACGACGGACGATGGACGACGGACGTCGCGAGGTTCATGCACGACGGACGTCGCGAGGTTCATGCACGACGGACGTCGCTAGGTTCATGCACGACGGACGTCGCGAGGTTTATGCACGACGGACGTCGCGAGGTTGATGGACGACGGACGTCGCGAGGTTGATGGACGACGGACGTCGCGAGGATGATGCACGACAGACGTCGTGAGGTTGATGGACGACGGACGTCGTGAAGTTGATGGACGACGGACGTCGCGAGGTTGATGGACGACGGACGTCGCGAGGTTGATGGACGACGGACGTCCCGAGGTTGATGGACGACGGACGTCGCGAGGATGATGCACGACGGACATCGCGTGGTTGATGCACGACGGACGTCGCGAGGTTCATGCACGAACGTCCATAAACGTCGCGGAGGTGCAAAGACTTGAGAAAACAAGTGCGCGAGGGAGCGGAGGCCATAGGCCAAAAATGGGGGAATGTCAAGGCCACCACCCCTGGGGAGGCCGAGGCCGACCCTAAGGGTTGGCCAAGGCCAATGGCCAACTCCCATGAAGGGAGGCCAAGGCCACTCCCCCTTTGGGTGAAATTAGGGCTTGCCGACGGAAGGTGTTTTAATGGGCAATGACAAATCCGAAAGTTACATTGCGACGAGCGTGTCGACGTGAAACATACCCGTCTGACAAACAAGGTGCCAAAGCCAGGTACGAAGTGTATGAAGCGATCAAAGCGTGAAAGGGCCTTTGCGCGAAGAGTGAACAATTTGGGGGAAAGGCCAAGGCCAACACCCCATGGAGGCCGAGGCCGACCCCATGGACTTGGGGAGGCCGAGGCCGACCCCATGGGTTTGGCCAAGGTCTATGCCCTTGACCCCGTCGCTCCTGTTGCGCCAACGATCGATGTTTTTGGTGAAAAGGTGCTTAGGTGGTCGCGGTGCGACGAACGTGGTACTGTGAATCACGGTAGCGTGAAATCATTGGTGACTGAGTCGAGCGTGAGGCGTGTGAGGCCAAGAATGCAAGTGACTTGGGCGCGCGCACTTTGTCCGGTTCAAAGCGTTGAATACTGTGCTTGTGCGGACGTGTCATGCACAATGGGACTCCAAGTGGACCTTTGAGTGCGACCAGAATAGGTTGGGAACAAATGGTAATTAGAGATTTTCTAGCAAAGTTGGGCTCTATTTATGTGCAAATACACGGTCTTCTGACCTGGTATTAAGAAGAAACTGCCTTACTGTAACTTTCAAAGATCCACGAGTTGGTGTTTTGGCTCAACTGATATTTGCTGGCTTAGCTTTAGTTACATTGTTGTGTGGGCAGAAAAGAGTTCGAATACAGTCTGTGTTACATGGACTCGGCACTTTGAGTCAAAATATCGTGTCCACACGACACGGATCCGGGTACGGGATCCGTACCGGACACGCCATTTGCCGGACGGACACGCCACGTCGCCGATTGGAGAGGATCTCTGGGAATTTGTCGCCATGGATATGGAAGATGAAGGTCTTACGAGGAAGAAGGGGCAGATTCCTGGGTAGGAAGAAGAAAGAAGGGGCAGATTCCTGGGTAGGAAGAAGATGAAGAGTCCAGATCTGGAAGAAGATGAAGAGGGGGGGGAGAGAGAGAGAGAGAGAGAGAGAGAGAGAGAGAGAGAGAGAGAAAGAGCATACCTCGAGGCAAGAGAGAGACAAGGAGAGTGTGACTTAGGCGTGGGTCATAATAAATGACCACATCTTATCATTTCCTTTTCCACAACACAATAAATGCTACTTTTTCAGAATATCATACCCACCCCTATAGTTTGTACTAATCTCATATAAAGTATTACTTGAAAATAAATGTTCTATCCGTGTTCCCATGTCCGCGTCCAAGATCGGATCCGTGTCCCCGTGTCCTGTAATTTCAGAATTTGGCGAGTCTGACACTCGGACATGTGTCCGATCTGACACTCGGACACGTGTCCGATCCGGACACCGACACCGAGTCCATGTAACATAGAATACAGTACATCTTTACCACACCGGCGCAATGGTCTCTTGATAATTAACCCAATAAGTCGGAGTGTATCCTTCGGCCACATTAAGCCTCTCAATGTTACCATATGATCTCTGCTTCACCTGACACCCATTTCCAACCAACAGGTTGTTTCCCAAGGGGAAGACACAATGCAATGTGGCATTCTTTTCCATCATTCATCTCCTCTACCATGTGCTTTCCGACTAGAATCATCAGTGGTTTCCTCCCAGCGCTGAGGAACAGATATAGAAGATAACAAAATCAAGAAAGCACGATAAATAATGAGTTATATGAAAGACAAACACTTAGAACTAGGATGCCGTGTGAGTGGCGTGCCCGCTGTCCCAAATCTAGTTTGTGGCCCCCAATGTGTGTCTGCAGCTCTGGCCTATTAATATGCCCCTTGAACAGGCTTCTAATTCCTCCTCTTCTTGTCTCTAATTAGTCATAGATGTAAGCTTTCCCCTGAGGAGAATCCTCATGAATAGGGTGCAAAGAGGCAGATTTGAGAACAAACAACTCTATCCTCTCTCCAGTGGTACTACCCTCCCCTTGCTGAGATGGATAGGAAGTTTAGAAGGACTGAACTATGTTTGTTGCAGCTTATTTAGGAGGCCTATAGCTTATATCTTAAAAAAAAAAACTAGTTACGTGTTTGTTGCGGCTTTTTGAATCATAAGCTATAATTTGGGTACAACCCTCCTAAAGCCTAACTAAGCTACCATCGATTAATACGGAGGTTCTTTTTCAGCTTATGCATTTAAATTTTTTTTAGAATACACCTAGTTCATTACGCTCTCCCTCTTGTTGCATGTTGGTGTTTTACTTCTTTCTCTTCTGCACTTCATTTGACTATTTCCAAAGGGTTAATTACGTCATTGTCCCTGAGGATTGGCTATATTACAGTAAAAGACTAGGTTTGAAATGTCAATAAATGTATCCACCCGTTAACAAACCATCCATGGAGTACACTTTAAAATGCCAGAACAGCCCTTAATACTATACTTACACGGTTATCTCTAGTAAAAACCCTCTGCTTCATCGCTGCCGCAGCCCGTCCAGTTTCACTTCAGACCTATTTGCACAAGATTACTGTTCAGTTCACCTCCATCTCATATTTCACCACAATCAGCCGCCCATCTCATGAACCCACGATTACCACTTACCACCAAAGTTGAGATAGCATTCTAACGGCAAACCAATTAGTCACCAGCACCACATTGAAGCGACCACCCACCACAATCTGCTGATATTCAACCTTCTCAAGGAAGAAGTAGATTTGCTAATGATTTTTTATTCCAGATCCTGCTTTCTTTAAGTTCGCACCCATTTCTATTATCAGTTCACTTTCATCTTCATCTTCATCTCTATAGCAATTTCTTTTACTCCCCACCCATTTGACCTCCAGCTTTCCTTATCAACTTTCGTTGTAGATCTACTTTTTAATTTTCTGTTAACGGAAAAAAAAAGGCTTGGGTTTTGATTGGGATGAGTTTTCATGTTATTGTGGTGTTAGGTGAGGTGAATGGTGATGATCGAAGTTGGAGAAGGAAGAAAGGACAAAAGTAGTAAGAGAAAGTTCATGATTTTAAGAAATTTCTGCATCTCTCAGATTATTTCAGATCTGCCTTCGTGATTGTGGATAGACCTAGCAAACGGATAAACCAGCCAGGTACAGGTAAAACGTGTCTGGGCAAAAAATACCGGTTCCTTTTTTGGGTAACATGTTTCAATACCCGTACCTACCTGGGACCAGCGGGTAATCTGGCCAAATTTTCAGATGGTTGTTTTTTTACTACTATCAGATTCATTTCCAACCAGGGGATGTGAAGTAACTTTGAAGAGTCTATCCACTCTACTATCTGCAGAAGAATTGGAATTAGTTGCAAGTGAGAGAGAGATGACCATCTGTTGCAAGTGAAGTTAGCGATTAAGCAATACCCTTCCAAGATTCATCACATCCCGGTCTGTTGTAAGTGAGAGAGAGAGATGAGTGAAATTACTTGAACGACGATGACGGTGGCAGATCTGAGGTGTGGACGGCAACGGTGAGACAAGGAGAGATGTCAACGGCGGCAGATTTGAGGTGTGGATGGGTTAGTTCTGAGGTCTGAACGGTTAATAATATGTGAATGGTTGTGGCAGAGGTAGGGTCGGTTGGCGGCATATCCGAGGCGTGGAGGGACGGGTAACGACGGTGGTGTGTGTGTGTGAAAGGTTCCATGAGTGAGATAGAGGAAGGGGAGACGCGGCAGATGAGAGAGAAAGAGGAGCTAGGGAAGGGAGATGGCGGCGCTAGGCAGTGGCAGATAGAGAGAGAGAGAGAGAGAGAGAGAGAGAGAGAGAGAGAGAGAGAGATATGAATCCTTTATATGCTAAGAAATTCGTGTAACCGGTGACCTGTAGCCGAACCGGACTGAACCAAAACTTGTGGGTCGGATCAGGTAGGGGTCCAATTTCAGCAGGTCTCATATTTTGGTACCCATACCCGGGTTTTTCAGCGCGAGATGGGTGGGGGGAGGGGGGGGGAGAGGGAGAGAGGACTAAATTAGTGGTGCAGAGAAATGGAGAGCGACGAAAGGAAAACTGAGAGCAGAAGGTCAATTTTTATAGACGGATAAGGGCCTTTGAGTCATTGTGCTCATTCGGTCATATATATTGAATTCAATGGATATAGGTGTTCTTTTCCATACTTAATGCCACCTGCAATTATACGTGAACCTCAATTACATTGGTGTAATTAACCCGATGTTCCCACTTGAATACTTAATGTCTATACTTGACTACTTAGGGCGTGTGCTTTTGGGCTTCTCAATTTTCTGTTCACTCGTTTTCATATCGTTTGTGTTGAAAACGACGAGGACACAGAGAGAGAGAGAGAGACGATTGGAGTTTTCCCTTAAATAATATTGTTTTAAAACTTAATTATCAATCTACTCCATTTTGAAACTTATTTACCCCGCATATCACAGTTTTGGAAATCTCGGTTTAGAACCATGACTTTAAAGTAGAAAACATGATTTAGAACCACGTTTTTAGTATGTATATATGTTTCCCATTTTATGTGTCTAATTTAAGCAAAATTGAAAGAACATTTGGAAAGAAAAAGATATTGAGGTTGAGAAATAGAAGTCGCATTTTAAAACCACGTCTTTAGAATAAATCGGGGTTTGTAACCACGTTTTGAGACTAATGTTGAATAATATAAATCGCCTTCGAGAATCACGTTTTCAGTAGAAATCGTTATTTCTAAAGGCGTTTTCTTTTGAGTCGTGGTTTATAACCACGATTTCAGTTGAAATGAAAATCAATGTTGAATAATATAAATCGCTTTCGAGAATCACGTTTTCACTAGAAATCGTTTTTCCTAAAGGTGTTTTCTTATATTTTGAGAAATTAAGCATAAAATGTAAAAAAAATGAGAACGTAGTTCTAAATCACGTTTTCTACTTTAAAGTCGTGGTTCTAAACTGTGATTTCAAAAAATGTGGTATGCGGGTAAATAAGTTTCAAAATGGAGTAGGTTGCTAATTAAGTTTTAAAACAATATTATTTAGGGAAAAAACTCAAGACATTTGTGGTGCCAGACAAGTTTGCTACACGGTTTACTTTTTCCTCCTTTATTACTACACGGGTTGTAAGCTGTCGAAAAATTGTGAAAACACCTTATACAAGGTTAGAGGTGTCAATGGGCCGGCCGGGCTTGGGCCATCCCAGACATGAAAACGGGCCGGGGTCGGGTCAGAGACGAGGGGTATCTATGCCCAGCCCAAGCCCAAGCCCTAGCCCTAGGCTCAATATTTAGGGTTGGGCCAGGGCCTAACTATTTTTTTTTTCAAAATTTCTTATTATTCAAAGTAAAAACTTGAATTGCGGTTTACTATTATATAAGCAAATTGTAATGTAGTACTATGACTAGGATTCTGTAATGGAGTATAAGATTTGTACATGTAGTAATATATATGTATGCAAACAACTAAAAATGCTTAGACACGCACATATATAGTAATATGTGTGTATACAATAATACTTCTAGCATTCAAATATTCAAATTGATGGAGATAAATTAAAGATAAATTTGTTCATAGGTTCTCCTTTTTCCGGGCTTGGGACCGGCCGGCTGCTTGTAAACAAATAGGCGAAGTTACCTATTTTTTTTATATATATGAAAAATATCTATCTTGCTTGTAAAAATTTATTAATATCTATATTTTGTGAAAAAATTTATTCTAAAAACTTGAGAAAAGGAAAATAAAAAAAATTACCTAATCATCCGGATGTATTTCAATGTCCAAGTCATTGCTGCTCCTATTATCAATCGGTTTATCTTGCTTGCGGTATTTCGCATCAAGATAATCCTTCAAACATACACATAGCTTGAGCGACTCAGGGTTAAGACGACTTCTCCTATCATTCAAAACCCTCCCGCTAAAAATGCCGACTCTAAAACTACCGTAGAGCTAGGTAGCACGGACACGGTGTCGGGTACCGACACCGACCGGGACACCAGAGACCGCAATTTTCAAAAAATCAAATTTTGGACATCGGACACCACTATTTTTTAATATATTTTTATTATATATATAATAATAATAAATACCAAATATATTTTACAACCTAAAATAATAAACAATAATGAAATACTACTAAAACAAGAAATTCAAATAAATACAAGTCATACTTAAAACATTTATTTGGTACTAGACAAAAAAAACTAAGTAAAAAAAGAGGGGGGTCTTTCGGTAGTATCAAGATAGACAGGGGGAGAAAAAAAGGAAAAAACAAAGGGAAAGACGAAATTGACGAGACAAAGAGAAAGGAGAAGACTGATGAGACAGAGAAGAAGCAGACCTGTGACGGCAGTGGAGGACCTCCGGTGACGGCGACGGTGGACAGATTTGTCGACTTCGGTATCCAGTAACACGGGCGACAGATCGGCAACACCGGCGACGATAGAAGAAGATGGCCGACAGATTAGAGCACTCGTGAGGTGAGAAAGAAAAAGACCACCCCCGAAAACTGTCCAACACTTCTCCACGCCGTGTCCGACACTCCTCGACGAAGTGTCCGACACGGTGTCGGAAAATAAAAATAAAAATTCCGACACCGATTGGCGGTGTCTGACACGTGTCGGGCGGTGTCCGGAGGGTGTCGGGGTGTCCGTCCGTTTAGGACACCAAACCTCCACCTAGGAGAGGTGTCCGTGCTTCATAGCCGTGGAAGCTTGCATAGGCAGTACATCCCGTTCAATTTGGGGTAAAGTTTAATATATGTTTTGATTTTGTTTTCGAAAGTTAACAAATTAAAATTAACCTGTTTTTGCATTGATAAAGCAGAATAATGATAAAAATTGGCATATAAACAAATCTCATTAAAAGAGGAAAAAGTGGACTAACCTGCCAAATTAGAAGTACCTTCACCTGGTAGTTGTCTTGCTACTAGATGTTCAAGGCCCTTAAGGTATGGCGCATAATACATCGAAGCTTGCTCGCGCACGTCAGCGGAATTATGATAGAGGTTGAACAGATCCTCAAATGTCTTGCTCACTGTCGCTGTGAGTCTGGTTGTGTCCGCTTCTGTGTAGGTCATTAGTCTTGCAATCTCTTGTATCGAAACGTTTACGCCATGCAACTTTAACCTAGTATCTAAATAAGTAGCCACAACAAAAATAATAGGCAGTTTCTTTCAATATTTATTAAACTTTTTATCCAATCTCTTTTTTCTATTTCTTGAAAGGGTCCTACATATCTCCATTTTGTTAACATTGTAGCCATCTTGAGAATTTCTATTACAGCGATAGGAGAGGTGGGATAGTACGTACCCGACAATATATTGGTAGACGTGTAAAATACCTCCACAAATTCAGATAGGTGTGTAGCCATCTACCATTCCGTGGGAGTTGGCAAGCCGTCTAGGAACGCAGTTATTTGCATACACTTCTTTGTATGCCAGAATATGTAAAAACATATGATATTTAGAGTTTCACCTATGAACCACATCTGTAAGTGGTCTCCAGCGAGGCATATTATATTGAACACAATGCTTTAAATTGTTGTGTTCTCGGACCCGAACTATTAATAAACGCTGTCATATCCCTCATTTTGAGAAGAATATTTCCTGCAGCAGCTACACCATCTTAAACAATTAAATTAATTATGTGACAAATACAGGGAAAATGAAATATCTCACCAACAAGTACAGGTTGAAGGCTCTTCCTTAAAGCTGCAACAACTTTATTGTTAGTAGCATTATCAAAACTAATATTCATAATCTTATTCTTTAATTTAAACGTGGTACATGCATTAATGATAATAATAGCAACGTTAATGGCATCATGCAGAAAAGGAAAGAGTTCGAAAGCGATGATTCTCTTATTCATTGTCCAATCAACATCAATCCAATGGGTTGTCACACAAGCACAACTAACAAAAGTAAACGAAGATTATCAAATATCAGAAGACCTCTACTGTCAAAATGATCGAAATAATCAAATAATTGTGCTTTAGCAGCTTTATACTACTGGAGTGCATTGGATCTAGTGGTGTTTTATGAACCTTTTTGTACAAAGGTTCCACGTAGGTGTTCATATATCTAGAGTGCTTAGCATTATCGGCTAAACTAAAGGCTTGTTCATCGTGAATAATAAATTCAGCAAGATCGTCTCTTTGCTCTCGCTGATTATAAACAAATAACTTACCGTCAAAAAATAATTGTGTTTGGCTAGGTTCGACGTGGCCTTGTCGAGGTGCACACAGAGGGTAATGCCTGTTAAGATGTCCATTAGCACTACCATACGAAAATAACTTAGTACAGTACTTACATCGAGCTTTTCGGACACTGTCCACCATAACTTCATCAAAATGATTCTAACACTCGGCTTTATTTTTTTTCGCCTTTTGGACTTTTGGCTCACTACTGGAAGGATTGCTCGGCCCTTCTCCATCATGACCGCTCATTGGGTTAACATTACACCACGGAGTAGTAGCTTCGCCAACCGAGTTGCGTCCTTGACTATAATGCGGGGTATCTTGTGAAGGCGTGTATTCCAGATCTGGAATGTTTTGGTTGAACTCCCAATCGGCTTGAGTATCTATCATACAGCCTGTACTCATTCGTCCAGAAACGAATGATTGTGGTGGTGCTTGGATTTTGTTATGGCCGTGGTGGTGGTACTTGTGGTGGTGGTGTATTTTTCGTGATGATGATCCACGTTTCAGTTTCTTTAGTAATCTAGCCATATTTGACCTTAAACTTTTTTACAAGATTGAAAAATAAAACTAATAAGAGTAACTAAATGCAAAGGAATAAGAGCAGTAATTAGTAATTAGAAATAACAATTAACTTACTAATTAGTAAACAAAAGAATTAGAAGTAACAAATGAATAAGAGCAGTTGTTAGTAATTAGAATTTAGCAAGAGTAGTAATTAGTAAACAAGTAAGTAATACTTGTAATTGAAAATTGGAGAAGGAAATAGTATCAAAGCTTGTAGAAATGTAGAATGTTTAGATAAGAGCGTAAGAAGATTGGTGTGAAAAATATGAAAGAAAGGGTGTGAATTTATAGATTTTTTAAAGTCCACAAAAGACCAAAATGTCCCTTAAAACTAGCCGTTTATAGTTGTTGGGGGGGGTAAAAGTGTAAAAAAAAATCTTAACAGAGTTGTTAAAAATTAGTTGGATGAAAATACCCCCCAAACTAGCCGTTATATAGCTGTTGAGGGGGGTAAAAGTGAAATCTAGGCAAATAATGGGAAATTTGGCTGTTGGGGCAGGGGGGGGGGAGATCAAAAGACAAAAGGTTTAAAAAATAGTGGGGCCAACCCACTTTAAACACCAGAACTAGGGCCAAAATTCGGGCCGAAAATGGGGCCAGTTTCAGGCCAATTTTCAGGCCGGGTCGGGCCAACCCTAAAAAACAGGGCCAGACTCTAAAAAGCGGGCCTGTTTCGGGCCAGCCCTTTTTTACGGCCGGTCTAGGCCTGGATAAATTTGGGGAATATTGTGGCCTGGCCCTAGCCCTGGCCCAAGGGCCTACGGGTTAGGGCCAGTACTATTCATCTATAGGGTCGGGTCAAGACGGCCCATGGGCGGCCCGACCCTTTTGACACATCTAGATAAGGTGTTTTCACATTTTTCTATTGTTTGGATCAAATTTTAAAAAACAGAATATTGTAAACGAACAACTAGTAAAAGGTGAATTTTTTTATTATCATTGCAAATATGAAAAATGAAAAGTGTGAAAGACCTTAGTTGCAGGAAACTCCTAATAAGGTGACGTTTTTCTCTCGGAAACTCGCTTTTGCGATCCCAAGTTAGGAGCTCCATAGGATCTCGTCCCAAGCTAATATGGGAACTCGATCTCGTTAGCTGGATAGAGATGCATGGAACAAGTGAAAGAATACCTGAAAATCAAGACCTTTCAACTCAATTTCTTGTTTCTCTCCTCTTTCAAGTCCTTAAAGCCTCCTTGTCTGTTGTTGCTGGCTATGTAAACTATACTAAACAAATGATAATACTCTTTACTCATTTATTTATTCAAGCCGCTCCCAATCTTAGATTCTTTTTGGTGCTTACGCTCCCCCGCCCCCGTTCCCGCTCCCGCCCCCGCCCCCGCCCCCGCTTTGTGCAACTAAGTGAAGGACAGTCCCTTAGCCATACTTGAATATGATTAGGTATTTTTTGGGTTAGCAAAATCTGTGGACAATGTAATTACACTCTTAGTAAAAGTTTGATGGGCATCTTTGTCACTTCGATTTTAAGGAATGCACTTACATAGATTGTAGCAAATGTAATATACCAACTTATGAAATAATATGATAAATTAACTTATTAATAAAGCTGCCACAAATGGTGCCTTAGAGTCCCAGAAGATACATCATTATGACTATCAAAAACTGCACGGGAATGAGGATCATAGCAGCTATATTATTTCTGAGTTAACGAATTGCCATGCCAATAAAAACAATGAGTAGCCCTGAGGATCAAGCTTCCCCCGTGAAGTGTTGTTATGCACAACAAAAACACATGCAACTGTCGAAGGACCCAGTTGGGAAGAAGTTGAGAAAGTCCTTAGAATATGTTTGGAATTGAAGGACACTTGGTGAAAGATGATTAATAAGTTAATAAGGCATGCTGACGGAAGCAGATGACGATCCTTACGTTTGGCCACTCTGTTTGGTTTAGAAGTACAGTTAGAAGATAGGATGATGCCGAAGTCAATAAGATAAAGAGTATATTGCACCATCAATGACGATTATCATTACAGAGCACTCATGTTTAAGCATCATATTGTGTTTGCACCACTTTTTGAAGTAAATAAACTTGTGTACTAAGTAGCATGGACACCGTGTCCGATACATACACCGGCCTGGGCACCGGACCCCATGATTTTCAAAAAACCAAATTTTGGACACCGCAGGACACCACTGAATTTTTTAATATATTTTATATATATATATATAAACATATATAAACTTCAATCTGAGCAGCTGAATTTTGTTCAAAACAGATGACAGAGAAAGACATAACATGAAATAGTCTCAACGGAAACAAGTAAGAAGGTTAGTAACAAGTAAGCAGCTGAATACGTCATCTGTACCAAGATTAAAGTCTCAACAGTAACAAGGGTAAAGAGAAAAAGACATGGGAGCAAAGGAATGAAGGAGAGGTCTTATATAGTCAGATGGGTCCGTAAATGAGGTTGGAGATGTTGATCTTTCTTCCTCTATACTAATAAGATTGGATTTTTTGGTAACAAAGAGAAGGAAAAGAGAAAGACATGAGAAAGAAAGAAGAAGGATACCTTTTGCTTGGTCAATTTGATTAGGGTTTGGCCTAAAATTTTATTTTTAAAAAGCCCCAGATTTGTCTATTATTACACACTGTCCTGAAATAAGATTGAAATGTGGTATTTTGGCCCCATACCTTAGGATACTTCTTCCAGAGGTGTCCGACACGATATCTGGTAATTAAAAAATTAATAAATAAATTCGGACACCGCTGAGTTGTGTTGGACACGTGTCCGAAGATGTCGGTGATGTGTTTGTAGGTGTCAGACACCATACCTTGACCTATACGTAGCACGAACGGCACAGAGTCCAATGGGGTCACATCTGACAGAATAACCATAGAAGGAACACCGCTTCTATTAGCATCACTAGAAGGATAGTTTCGCAAGCTTGCAAGATTCACAAAGAAAACGATTACAACGGGAATAATTAGCTAAATTAGGAAAAGAAAGGTCTAGATGCCAAAAGTGAAGGTTGGCCAAATGCGGATGCAGCAGAGCTTTGGAAGTAGGGGTAGCAACTATTTAAAGTGCCTGAGGAGGAGTCAAGTATCCTTCAGCAAATGAAGTCCCTCATGGGCCCACTGCCAATCATCTGCCTCTCACCAAGTCCATAGAGGCACACTGACTGGGAAAGAATGTCACCACAACATTCTTCCCACAAATAAGCAACTCAGTGAGATGTATAACAAATACCATATTAGCGGAAATGAAGGAACATGGAGGACTTAAAAAAAGGATATTTAGGGAGAATCAAATCATTGAACCCTTCCCAGCAATAGAGGAGAAGTACTATCTGCTACCCAAAACTTATCCTACCAAATAAAGGAGTGCGAGTACGAAGCAAACCTGAGAAACCTGTCATGTGTTCGGAAGCACCACAATGAATGATTCACCTTGTGGAGGATACGGACACTGAATGCTATTAGAGATGTACCAGAATGGACAAAATGAAAAAGGGTGGCTGTAGGTGTGGTCGCATCCAAGCGAGCCATTAGTTTTGTAAGCTTAATGATCGCTTCAGGAATAATGCAGAATTAACAGCTTATGTCCTAGCAGATGAAGACACCGATTCTGAGAGTACCATCCCCGTAGATAAATAAACCTGGGTATTACACCCTCCAGAGGAACATCACGACCATTTAGGAGCCACCTTTCCCTCCACGACCTCTACGATTCCCGTCAAGATGAGGTTGAGATGAGGGTAAAGTATATATCATGTCTCCCTCGTATGCTCTGTCTAGCCGCAATAGTCGCACCGAAGTTGATCTTGCTTAGATGAGGCAGTGACGTCCTGGTAAGTTGATAGATGTCCCTGTCTGGGATCACGAAGAGCAGCGTAATCACGACTTCTCGTGCTGAACATGAGCATGAGCCTCCCTCAAGGTGAAAAGGAGTCTGAGCAACAAGGACACTCCATCTAATTTAACTAGACTAAGTGTCAATGAGGAGTTCAAGCTATGAGAGTTAGAACAAGTCACACTACTTTCATTCGAAGTTATCTCATTGGCTGAAGTCAATGTAAGTCCACAGAATTAGAGACCAACCGGACCCCAATAATAGAGCAGCCAATGGTACCACAAGGGTTCGATCATGAATAAAGTCAGCGGCTTTACAGAAGCAACAACTACTGGTCAAAAATACACCAACTCAGGTGAATAAGCTGCTACGTTAAGGTGAATACTACCTCAGAATTTTCGTAAGTAAGAATACAATGCACTGACTGAAGTGACAAATGGAGGGAAACTGATAGAAACAGGCATGGAGGTCAGAACCAATAACCACCGGACATTGAAGAGGGAGAAAATATGAGTCCCACTCCAGTTCTGTAAGCCGGAAAGAGCAGAAAAGAGCTCTGGGAGATTTGCAGTCAGTACTTCTAGGGCACATAAGAATAATCAAGTAACTTCCAAAGTTTTTGGGAAAATCACCAATAGCGTCTACTGAAAATCTGAGCAAAAACATGCAAGATTAGAACCTTAATTTCGCTGGGAAATGATGATGTCAGCAGATTGCAGTGATTTCTTCCTGGTCTTATGAACTTGTAAGGTAGCAATGGATGTCGGCTCTGATACCAAGTTAAAAGTGGATATCCTAGGGTTAGGTTTTACAGCAGAGGGAAAGAGAGGAGAATATTCGACCGTTGCGCTTGTTGTTACACAGCATGCCTAAAGCCTCAATTATTTGTTTTGGTTATGTACAACATAAAATGACGTAAAAGGACATAAACGTAAAGAACTATGCATTATATAGGTTTAATACTCGAGGGATTGAACATTACTTTGTTCATGCAGAAACTCTCTCTTTTGGTCACGGAGGCTTACAAAGATGCACATCAGAAGAGTGTTCTGGTAAAGACCATCCTGTACTTGATGAAAGCCAATATTTCTTTCTCACTTTTCTGTTTATTGGCCTCTCTCCACTGAAACTGTTCTTTGTTTGCTGTTTGCTCAGGCCATGAAGGAGAGAATGAATAACCTTGCCCAGAGCCTAGGGATGCCACAAGGGCTAAGTGAGGGATTCAAGTAATGCTGATCATCATAATGAGCTTCAGTTTTGTACATGAGTGACTAGGAGGGATACTATTGTCCGGTCAACTATAATCATGTTTGATTCTTCGAAGTAATATACTCCCTGTTTCCTACTATACGTTTACTCATGTAATCACTTAGTCATGTTTTTTCATCAAATAGATTAGAAAGAAGACTTGGATTCAGCCTTTTTTTGTTTTGTCTACAAAAAGAAATGGTTCTCCTCATTCTTGGAAGTAATCTGTAAGATACGAGTAATTTTTAGATGGGGAGTGCGATTACATAGAATGGACGTTCCCTCTTCATGTGGAAGTCGTGAAGGTAGGACTGTTGTTTCAGTGTCAAGTTCCCTCTGAACCTCCAAAGGGCAAAAAGTTAGCAAAATACTGGGTTAAACTCACAGTTATTAAAGGCGCGGGCGCACTTAAAACATAAATGGACCGTGGAGCCTAGACACAAGGTACGCACCTTTTTAAAGTAATGTGCAAAATAACAATAACTAGATATTAGCTTATATAGCCAATAAAATCATGTAAGGAAAAAAGAAATAAAAATTCAAGACATCGTAATTCGACAAACTTCTAATACTAAGAAAAGTTTTAAATTCAATGAGAAGTAGAGTTAATCCTAAGTGGACATGATAACATCATCCTCATTGGTAAAGGTCAAGGTGACAATGATTTCTTCAAAGGGAATAACAGGCTCTGTGTATATATTCCTCCTCAATTCATGTTCTTCGTCCACAAAGTTAACTGAAGAAGTAGATTTACTTGCAAAGGAGTAGCAGTAGGCGCTGACACATTGAACAGCAAGAAGAATCAATTGATTGGAAATTTGGGGTTTTAGTTTTTTTATTATTTTTTGGTTTAGATTATGGTTTATGGTGCTATTAAATAAAAGAAATAAGACAATGAATGGTTGAGATGATACCACGTTGCAAAAATCAAAGATTTCATTTTTTATTTTGTTTTGTGCCTCCACTCCGGTCTTAAGGCCTGGTCAGGCGACCTGCCTTTCTGAAGGGGCTATGCCTAGTCTTAGGCATGGAGCGTTCTTCCGCCTTATACCTAGACACGCCTTTGATAACGCTGGTTACACAATACCTACAGTTTCTCCGAATTTTTTGTTATCTGCAATAATCTCATGCCTAAAATCTTCACTTGCATCTGATGATAAGATGCGAGTACTTTTTCACGATGGAAAGATTCGTCCCTGAACCAAAAAGTGGGTTTGTTCGTCGAGCATGTGTTCATACCCTATTCTGGTCGCACCCCAGGACCCGCTAAGGGACCCACTTTGCACGACACATAGCCCAGTCAGCGGTAAAGTTTTCAACGCTCGAGAGCCGGTCAAAGCAACGCATGCTCAAGTCACGTGAACTGCTCGTGAATCGACCTCGGCGTGCCTTCCACCTCAAGGGGTCGGCCACCCTTGGGGTTCGGCCACACCAAGGGGTCGGCCACCTGCCTTGACGACCGACGACCGTCGTTCGCGACCGCGTTCCGCTGTAGTCGCGACGACCGTCGCTCTCGGCCGTGCTCCGTTGCTGCAACGACCCTCGCTCGCCGTCACTCGCTCATAGTCACGATGACCGTCGCTCGCGACCGCGCTCCATCATAGTCGCGACGACCGTCGCTCGCGGCCGCGCTCTGCCGTAGTCCCGACGACCGTCGCCCTCGGCCGTGCTCCTTCGTCGCGATGACCGTCGCTCGTAGTCTCGACGACCGTCACTTGTGGCCGCTCTGTCGCCATGACAACCGTCGCTCACGGTCGCGCGCCATCCACGCAACGACCCTTGTTGCTCGGATGTCACTCTGCGACCCTCGTCCCCCGCACTCCACCGCGCCCATGCGCCACAATCATGTTATATGCTTATGGGATGGGCTCACAACCTCAAAGCCATCGCCGTCTTCATTCTAGGGGGACTTCGCTCCGTGCTCCGGCACGAGGACCCTTCGCAGCGGGATAGGCGACTCCTCCGGGACACTATCTCCGCCAGGGTGCCTGCGTGACTGGCCTACGTGCTCTGGCACTGGGGGCTCGCGTCGGCACCCCTAAGGACTATGACCCCCGGGTCACTCCGAGATGGGAGCAGGTCTTCGGAAGGGCATCTTGCCTAGTCCACCTGGCAGCTGGGCGTCGGGTCTTCCCCACCGCTGCCAGGCCTGTGGGATTCAGTAAGGGCTTGGACTGGAGGCTGGGGCAACGGGCTACTCTGACCATGCTACCGCGGCATGATCAGTCTCCTCAGACAGGCAGAGAGATGTCGCAAGGGCAGGGCAGCACGAACTTAGGGACCGGCAGTCCAACGGAGGATCAGTGCTTTGGCCCCCTGGCGACGTGTCGTTCCCAGGGGGTGACACATGTCAACTTATGACACATGCACATTTTTGCCTATAAATAGTGGACTTTGGAGCTTTTTCAAGGATCTTTTCTCTCATTTTGAGCTTTTCACTTTCTCTCTCTAAAAAGACATTCTCTCTGGAATTCTAGTGAGAGAAACACACTTGGGCTCCCGTCCACGAACCCTTGACGCTGCACCCTTATCACGGACTGTAGACTGTCGGTCCTGTTCATCGTCACCCTGCCTGCGCAGCGCTGCCAGCCCTCACGACCTGTCTGGGGAGCCTTGCCCTCGGCCCTTACGCCGTCCTTGCTGTCTCCCGCGTTGCCTATCTGGAAGCTGACTCAGACCGCATCCTTTGTGGCACCTCCACGTAGCATCGAACCATTTTTTGCATCATCAGCATGTTTGGCCAATAAAGCATTTTTAGTGGCAAGTTTTCATCAGTTATGGTCGTTGATAGCGTTATAAGAATTACACGTCCTTTTTAGAGTCTCTTATGTGTTATTGGTCCAACTTATTCAAAGAGAAGAAAAACTCCATCTCCTCTGCTTATCATCAGTCTTTTTTTTTTTTTAAATTTTCTATTTCCCTTAAATATCCAAAAAAGCAAAAAATTCCATTTCCCCCCGTCTCCCCTAAAGCAACCATAACCTCTACCACTAATTGTCAATAAACCACCACCACTACCACCGCCAAACAAACATGTTCATAATTTGATGTAGATGATTGCCATGCTTCAAGACCTCAAATATGTGACAAATTCTGGGTTAGACCTTGATGGGGTGTTGTCTAATTGCTGATTATCTACAGTTGCGTGTGCCTTTCATGGTCGTGGTGGATCTACAATTGCAGCGGGTTGGGTTGTAGCGATTAGTGGTGGACTGGTGGTGGCAGCGGATTGTGGTGGTGGGTGTGCTAATGGTGGTGGCATTCTGATCGTACTGATGGGAATCAAAACCTTTTAGTTTCGACTTTAGGGGAAGCAACCTAAACTCTTGTCTGTGGCTTTAAGAACTAGATGCATCTATATTTTATCGAATGAGTGGAAAACTAATTTTATATTCTGTGAACCAGAATTTGATCATAGGGACAGGATTTGCTCTACCTTAACTAGAAAAGTAGAAAAGACTACCTTTGATTCTGGATTGCCTGGCTACTGGTTTGAATGTATTGACAATTCCATAATGCAAGAAAATGGCATGAAAAGTACATGACCATGTGTCCTAATATACGTGTATGGCATATGGGATCATAATGCACTATCTCTCTTTGTGGGAAGACCTCACGTGATAATAACAGCCTCTAGAAGATTCAATGTATTTAGGCAGTGTCTGGGAGCTGTTTAAAATCGACAAATACACTTACGCACTAGATCTGAACTTGGACTGGTATTGAGTTGAATTAGATTGAGCTGGACTAGACTAAAATATGACAAAGAGCCTTAAAAAGATATGGTGTTTATAGAGCCGCTCGGTGAGCAAGCTTGCATGCGAGCGAACATCACCAAAACTAACACATTTTTTAAAGGAAAAAAAAAAGAAAAGATCACCAAACTGACGACTGATGCGAGGAAGGCGAACCTTAGTAAGCCTTCTACATTTTCTGAAAATGAATTAGACCAGTGTAATTAGACGAATGGAAACAAAAACTTGAATTAGAATCAGAAGTGAAATATGGATAGATAATTCATATCTAACTGCAATCGCGCACCTAGAGACATTAATCAAAGCCGAAGCCAACAATGTATAAAAGCGGTTGGTCGTCAAGTAACACCAAAAGTAAACCTGGATTGAACCATATATAGCGCTGAAGCAAACAACACATGAAAGTGGTAAGTTGTCAGATAAAGGGCCCTCTCTTAGAAAGCCAGAGCAATAACGCGTGGAAGCGGTTGGTCGTTGAGCATAATCAAAAGAATAAATAAATCTAGGGTTGAACTTTTTCTAAAGCCAGAGCCAATAATGCATGGAAGTGGATGGTTGTCAAACAAAGGTTCCACTCCTTGAAAGCCGAAGCCAACAATGCATGGAATCAGTTGGTCATTCTAGGTGTACAAACTAGAACTCAATCTAGAACTGGAAACATCACTAGAAGCTGGAGCGAACATTGCATAGAAACGGTCGTCAGGTAACATCAAGAGCAAAAATAAGTCTATGATTGAACTTTATTTGAAGCCCGAGCCAACACTACGTAGTAGTAGTTGGTCGTCAGATAAAGGGGCCACTCTCTAGAAGCCAGGAACAACGTGTGGAAGTGGTTGGTCATCTAAAGAGTACAAACTGGAACTCGAATTGGAGACATCACACGAAGTCGGAGCCAACAACGAGTAGAGGCAGTTGGTTGTCAAGCAACGAGAAGAGGATATGTCAACTTTCTTCTAAAGTTGTTAAAGATAGCAATGTGACTAAAATATCACAAAAATGAGCATATAATGTAAACTCTTTGACTGAATCTGATAAGTAAAACATTGTTGCTCTTGAAAACTAAAAACTGAATGTGGTACTGGTCTTACACCATATACATCTACAAGCCAAGCAACGGATTTGCATAAAACCAAATGAATCGGATGTGACTTCAGCTAGAAGACGTCAGTAGAAAAAAACAGCAAACTTGATAAGGATGATTATCAAGAAAGATTGACAGTGGAGATAAGAAAACCCGACGACCACAGAGTGACATAAGATAGGCTGTAGGAAGCCCTAACATGATTTTGAGAAATATCATGTGTAAAGACATACAAAAACAATCAAATGACACAGAGAATATGAAATTATCAAATTACCAAAGCACACAAAATCAAAGCATGTATGCACACAAAAATCAGAGAAGCACAAAGGGAAACAATGACAATCATGCAAAATTATCAAAGCAGAGGTTACACTAGCATTCCTGCCTACTTTATGTTTCAATATCTTGCTATGAAAATAAACTTATGTCTCCTTTCTATCTATTCTTTATGCAGCTAGGCACACAACCACATGAATTTATCAAGGTATGAAAGCAAGAAAAAATTATCAAAGCATAGAGGCACATAAGCAAGAAAGCGTGAAAGTTGCACAAGGAGGAAAAATATGCAAAGCATACAAACATTGATCAGAGTTTCCTATATAATCACGTAGCTTAAGTGACAATCAAGACAATATAATTTCTAGTTACTACTAAGGTGATGAACGGGACTTTTGATAGTTCAAGCGGATCTAGAAAGAACGACGAAAGGCTGGGCTAAAGAATGTACGCGATGTCCATGTACCAACAGGATTTGAGCATTCCATACTCTTGAACATAGATCTGGATAGCAAAATGATTGCACCCGTAAAAGGTTGCCAACATATCCTCATCTGAGTGGGATTAGCCAAGTGTAGTTCTAAATGGATCACGAAGGAATGAAGAAAGACTGGACATAAGATGATACGCAATAACTGCATAACAACCTGAGTCGAGGGTTTCATACTCTTGGACTAGTTCTGGATTATTATCCGTAGAGGATAGGATAGGGATTGGATTATTAGAGATTGGTTATGAGGGGTTGGATAAGAAAGTAAGTCACAACCTCTTCTTGATTATCTTTTGGATTCTCACTTAAATGTTTAAATTCATAAGTAAATTTTTCTATGAGGCTTGTGACATTCATGTTCTAGGAAAATTAACTTTTGATTCGAGAAAGCAATGATCACCACCCCTAATAGCAAAAAAGAAATGTAAGAAAGACAGACCATTAGGCTTAAACTCAAAATCCCCAATCATTATGATTCTTGAAGTGATTGGTCATTTGAGAATTCAATTGTTTTAAGAATGAGAATTATCTTTTTTTTCTTGAATTTATTTTGAATGTTCTTAACTTACTAAGACACACAGACTTATAGACAAATAACACAAAAATGTAATGCTGACTCGAAACCTAGCGGAGATTTCTAAGAGTTTTAAACATTTTTTAATCTTTTTTTACCCTTAGAAATGACAAAGTAGAAAGAAAATTACCGAAACGAAGAAAAACGTGCTTAGATAGGTTAACTTAATAAGAGAAATCACATGAAAAAACCATTGCATAATAACATACAAAATTCTGTAGTATGATAACCAACACAAAAAGTTCAGAGCAGAACTATAATATCTTGAACTTTAGGAGCGGGTTAAAATAATCATCGTTGCTCCAAAAAATAAACATGCAATAATTATGAGCAATGCTCGGGTATTAGTAGAGCATGGGAGCTCAAAACAATTTGGGGGTAAAAATGTAATTCTGAAAACTTTTGGGATTGTTTTGTAAATTTTAAAACTTTGGGTGTAAAATTAATGTTTGTAGTCATGAAAAAATAATAAAACAAGTGATAGTGATGTTTGATTAAATTAACAGAGATTAGCATTTATGTGGGGCTTAAATATAATTATACAAAGTTTGGGGTTAATTTGTAAATATGAAACTTAGGGGGCTAAAGTGCAATTTTGGAGAGTATGCATTAATGTGTCAAGATCTTGGAGAAATTTTTTTGGGGAGTGCCACCTCTTACTTAATCTAACTTGACTAAGCTATTTTAATTATTAAATAAGGTTAACTGGGATAAGATGGAAACTCAGGTAATTAAAAAAAGAAGAGGAAAGAAATAAACAAGAGAAACAGTAAAGGGAAACAACAACATAAATCAGAACAAAGAAGAAGAGGAACAGAGAGCTTCGGGCAGGAGAAAGAAAGGAGAAAGGAAGAAAGAGGAAAAAGAAAAGGGGAAAAGCAAGGATATGGGGGGAAATCCATAAAGGTAGTCTCCCTAATTTTCGTTTTAGTGTGTGATTTAAGTGTGTGTATTGTGTCAAGTGGGTGTGTGTTTCGAGTGAAGGTAGTCATCCATGGCATGTTTATTAAACCCCGAAACCTATCTTAGGAACATGGTTTGCGTACTTGCTGGGCTCTTGCTCATTCTTTTATTTTTCAGGTGATGGTATAAGAGAGGTAGATTCCTTTGAGCCACATGAGGGAGGGGCGTCCGAAAAGAATTATTAAATTAATGAAATATCTATTGGCTTAGAATTTTAGTCTTGTGGTAGTTTGTCATGGATGGATTTATGTAAGGAGCTTAGGCCTCTTCAAATTATTCGTAATTGTCAACGACATGTAATTATAGGTTTTGATTTGAACATTGAGAGATTTCTAAGTGAGGCTATTAGTAGCCAAATTTATAGTGTAGAATTTAGTAGTTGGATTGAATTATGAGTACAAATTTTAGTAAGGCCTGACAGAGCCCTGGGTAGAGGCTTAGTGGGCCTGCGGCTGGTCACGGGCCCAAATTATGGGCTCACCCGTGGGTTTGGGTCTTGACATCAATGGTATTAGAACCGTGGTATTAAGAATATAGGTATATGATTCTGTAGGCATGGAACCACAGAGTGTAGGTCACGATTATGTAGAATTGTATTTTGGTTAATGAGAATGGGTAGTATGATGGTAGAGTTAAGAAGTCTGCCTTTGACATGTCATTGTGTTGTTCTTTAGACACGTGTTATAATACTAGTGATAGCTATTAATTGCACTAGTATGGTTCGCACTCATAGCACTGGCAGTGGAGATAGTACAGAGGGCCTGGGGTCTCCGATAGATGAGATTCTAATAGGCTTGTATAGGATGAGCGGGAATTGGTTATCCTCTAATCACGCATCAGATGATTGTCAAGGGAAACCCTAGTAGCATTTGGAAGGTTCATAAGGTATGAGTAGTAGTTAAGTTAGTGATTGATTTATGAGTAAGAATGGTGGTTTTGGAGAATGACTGGAGTTCAGACTGAAATTGGTTTGAGAGCACGACACGAAATTTGGAATCCTACCTTTCATCTTATGCATTCTTTTATACATCAAATTCAATTACGACTTAATTAAATGCTAATCCACTCTGAGACGTCAGAGAAGATGTCATTCTTATTGAGTCATCTTAACTTTTTCCAAGACATTTATCTGCTTATTTCAAATCTATTTGGACTTGATGGGATAGTATCTGGCCCATTGGTTGTGGGAAAGCTACGAATTCCATCAAGGACCAGTAACTCTTACTGATTGTAATTGCTTCGAGTCTTTAGGTTGACTTTGCTCCGTCAAACCTGCACCATTGTTTCTGTACTTATCATATTTGAAATGTCATAAAAGTGTATCGTAAATCTCAAGAGCCAATAGATAATTAGTTAGTGAGAGTAGACTCTGGGAACGTGGACATGTCTGGATAATCTATTTGATGATTTAATATAAGATTGAGATCTTGGCTGAACACATGATAATAAACTGTATGTTACTTGCTGTTAGAACTGAAAGATTGTAAACGTTTAACTGAAGCAGATAATTGAAGGATAAGACTACAGATATTTGGTAAATAATGAGATCGTGAATCATAAGTGATGTGAAAACTTAAGGCCTTAAACTCTAGTGGAAAAGTGCAATGCATAGGTATACAGAATCATAGATATGCAATAAATAGCTATGTTAAGATAACACGCCTCTCGGTGACAAATTTGATAACAATTTGGACTCGTTGATTAAGATGTTAAAGTGTGCAGTAAAAGTCGGGTGGCTATAGCTTTCTGTCCTTCGTAATGTGTGAGGGCTTATAGTGATTAGTTATCTCTGTTAGTGTGGCGGGGTGCAAGTCACGTGCGACCATCACCAAGTAATTTAGTGCACCTTAAGCTTACCATCGTTAAGTAAATTGTGCAAATGATAAAGCCTCTAATGTAGTATGTAGTATTAGTATAATGCGGTGGAAGCTTTTCGTATCAAAGTTTGACTTAACTCGTTATATATGCGTTGAATTCAGATTGGTGTAGATTTAGTTAGTGAGTAGAGAATAGCTATGTCATTGTTCATGAAGTTCTGGAGCAGTTAGAGCAAAGTATTTGTCTGATAGGGCTTCCGTTTAACAGCTACGAGGTGGTAATTATCAGAATTATGCAGCGGAAGCGTAGTACCTAGACTTTATAAGTGATAGGATATCCAAGAGTAAATTTCGAACACGAAATTTTTATAAGGTGGGGGAGAATGTAATATCTCGAACTTCGAGAACGGGTTAAAATAACCATCGGTGCTCCAAAAAATAAGCGGACGATAATTATGGCCTTATGGGCACTGCTTGGGCATTAGTGGGGCATGGGAGCTCAAAACAATTTTGGGGTAAAAATATAATTTTAAAAAATTTTGGGGTCATTTTTTGTAATTTTGGAAAACTTTGGGGGCATAATTGTAAAATTAATGTTTTTAGTAATGAAAAATAATAAAATAAGTGATAGTGATGTTTGGTTAAATAAATAGAGATTAGCATTTATGTGGGACTTAAATGTAATTACACAAAGTTTAGGGTTATTTTGCAAATATGAAAACTTGGGTGGGGGGGCTAAAGTGCAATTTTGGAGAGTATGCATCACGTCAAGATCTTGAAGAATTGTTTTTGGGGGGAGTGCCACCTCCTACTTAATCTAACATGAGTAAGCTATTTTAATTATTAAATAAGGTTAATTGGGATAAGATTGAAACTCGGGTAAATAAAAAAAGAAACAAACAAACAAACAAACAAAAGAAAAAGGGAAACAACAACTGAAAACAGAACAAAGAAGAAGAGGAATAGAAAGCTTCGGGCAGGAGAAAGAAAGGAGAGAGGAAGAAAGAGGAAAAAAAAGGAGAAAAGAAAGGAATTGGGGAAAAATCCATGAAGGTAGTCTCCCTAATTTTCATTTTAGTGTGTGATTTAAGTGTTTATTGTGTCAAGTGGGTGTGTGTCTCGGGTGAGTGTGGGTGAAGATATGTGTGTAATTGTGAGAACATGAGCTATATATGTGTGTGTTGTAGATGTAATAATGTGGGTGTAGGTGTTTTAGTGTGTGTTTGAGTTTGTAGTGGAGTGGGTTTGTCATGGAAATGGGTTTGTAGGTGTGTTAACATGAGTAAAGGTGGCTGGCGAAGGAGAGGGATGGTGAATAGTAGCCATTTAGGATATTAAGTATTAAACTTTTGAGTGTTGCTAAAGATAATTTATTCTAGCAGTTTCTTTACGAATTGTTAAAACATGTTTAAAAATTTATTTGAACAAAATGCCAAACTTTAACCCCTAGTATTTTTACGAGATCTACGACCTTCTGAGAATTTTTGGTGTCCGCAAAGGATGCTAAATTAGTGTAGCAGTTATAAGAATTATGAGATTATTTTGCATAGCAAATCTAGTTATTTTAATCTAAAAGTTTTAGAGAAATCTTATTTTGCTGATATGTTGCATATTCTAAAATTTTAGGCCATTATGAGGTTAATAGGTATTTTTTTCGCAAAACTGGCCTCTGAGCGCTCGACCCAGACACATGTTCGGGATTTTTGGGTGAACTTTTTTGAAAATACTTGCTACCCGAAATGACTTCAGGATACTTAAAATAGTATTTTAGGAGACTTTTGAAAATTTTCCCGTGTCGAGAACCCCCAAGGGGGTATTTTGGTAATTTGCCACCTAAAGGGGGTATTTTGGTAATTTTACATATAAAAGGTATTTTTGAGTAAATTTACATACAATAAGGTTATGTTAGTGATTTTACTTCTGGGAAGACTATTTTGGTAATTTAAGTACGAGAGGGGTAATTTCGTAATTTTACACAAGCCTGGAGATATTTTTGTAACGCCCCCAAAAATCTAGAGCTCCGCCACCCCGAATTTCTGGAATGTTAACCTACCGGATCAAATCAAACCTGTCACATCAGGTTCACTAACACATACTTCAAAACATTTAATCCGATATCATCTTAAATTCTTCAAATACAAGATTACAAGATTGCTTGAACTTGAACTATTAAACCTAGGTTCTTTACACCTTCGAACACATACAGTACGAGTTGACAGAACCGACCCACGCAGGGGTCCTACTATATAGTAGTGATGGGCTCCCCAGAACCTCACACAGTTTTTAACCCATTCCCGAGCAATCTATTACTGATTATTAGAAGAGAGTCAAACGAAGGGTGAACTTTTGAGAGCTCAGTATAGTCATACAAGGACTACAAAAAAGATTACAACACGATTCCAAAGAATCCAACCAACGATGATTTCCAAAACATTTCGAACGATCAAAAACTGAATGATTTTTAAAATGATCAAAATTCATCATAAATAAATACCAAAATAGACAAATACAATCACGACGGTTTCAAAACGATCAATAAAAGATCATTTCTAAATTCATCATTTCCAAAATACAATAAAGCTTTCTCGAGGGATTTCAAACCATTTGAGATAATCCTTTCTTAGTCATTTCCATAGCAATCATGGTACATATGGTGCAGATAAAATAAAAAATCAACGTTGATCATGGGCGGTTACGATGCCACTCAGGCAAAGTTGGTAGTGTACGCCTGCATGATGTAACATATTAATTATTAGTTCCATTAGGTACTAGGTTGCGTTTCATGCAGGATTCAAACCAGCCTTATATCGCCTCCCCACAGAACAAATACCCAGGTTAACATAGAAAACTCAACAATATCAATGAGCGTTAACATCAGCTCAATTTACCAAAATTGGATCGGATTTCAATAGTCATCATTTGGAATTCCTGAAGAAAATCACAAATAAACAGCAAAACGATTGCAAATAGTTATCAAATTAAGGCATAACAATTCGGAAGAAAGGATACAAACAATTGTCAAATTTTTTCAGAATGCAATACATGCGAGCATCACAAGATTTCCAAGTAATCAATTCAGGTTCAACATTGTTGTTTTTTCGGCAATAACATGCTGATATCAGTATACAGTTCAGAGTTCGACATTAGCCATAAGTAGATCAAATGAGTACTTATGAGTACGAGTAATCAAAATAAGGGTTCGGACGAAAGTCCTTACCTAGGGTTCAAATAGAATTCCTTACCTGAATCCGCAGCTAAATTATCCTAACCGGAAAGTCTGTTGCTTTAACCTAAACGGAACAATCTAGTGATCGGAATATAGTCTACAGTATAATATTATAACTTAATACGAACTCACGTAAACTCCCAAAATGAACCTCTCTTACCGTGTATGTAAAATTACTGGAATGCCCTTAAGTGTAAAATTACCAAAATTGCTCCTCTCAGACTTAAATCACCAAAATGGTCTTCCTGTAAGTAGAATCACTATAATAACCTTACTATATGCAATTTTACCCAAAAATACCTTTCTTATGTCAAATTATCAAAATACCCCTTCAGGGTGGCAAATTACCAAAATACCCCCATTACACTTAAATAATCAAAATGACCTTTTCGTAAGAAAATTCACTAAAATATCCTTACCATATGTAAATTTACTCAAAAATATCCTTTATGCGTAAATTTACCAAAATATTCTCTCGATGTGGCAAATTACCAAAATACCCCTAGGAGTTTTCGGCACCAAAAAATCCCAAAAATATCTTAAAATATTATTTTTAGTATCCTGAAGTCATTTTTGGGCTAAAAAGTATTTTAAAGAATATTTGTCCAAAAATTTCGCACTGGTGTCTGGACCGAGCGCTCAAAGGCCAGTTTCGCAAAAATACCTATCGGCCTCAGAATGGCTCGAAACTTTAAAATATGAGACATATCAGTAAAATAATATATTTTTTAAAAATTTAAGATTTAAATGGTATGGTATGCTAATTAAATTAAAAAATTTTTTCTAATTGGTGCCCTAATTTAGCGCTCTTCACAGACACCGAAAATTTTTAGAGCGTAGGTCTCGTAAAAATATTGGGGGTTACAGTTTTTCACTTTGTCTAATTTATAAAAATTAGATTAGAAACTGCCTCATTGAATTTTCTAGCATTAGCGACGAAAACAACTACTATTCAAATCAATACACCTAGTTTTTCACCTAAAACACATACACCTTTCATCTTCTCCACGTATTACACACGTACACACAAAATTCATACACAGTCTCATCCATGAAGACCCACTGTTGCACCTTCGACTACGCACAATTCACCTACTTCTAACTCTCGGCAACACACACAACCACACGAAATCACATCCACAATTCCCTAAACACATCTTCTCACCACTATTTGAGATGTTCATACACAATTACACCCAGTGCTCATCATTCAAACCCCCTGCAATTTCATCAAACTTACTGCCCAGCCGTGGTTTCTCTTCCCTAGGTTCCCACTAGCCCACACGTCACGTGATCTCATTTACACAATTATATAGCTACAACCCATCCCCCACAGCATTAAATCCCCAGAAATTTTTTTCCGGTAACATGGCTCGACAGCCATGTTCATGGCTCCAACACATGCCCCACAGTAGCCGAAAACACACACAAACTTCATAAACACACACTAGAACATGCCTACGAGGAGTTTGGAGGATTTACCCATTAAAAATGTTTGAAAATCCTCTTTGTTCTTCCCTTATTTTCCTCCTCCATGACTGCCATGTTTCCCTTCTTCCTCTCTGTTTCTCCTGTTCTTCTGGTTTGCTTTATTGCTTTGTTTTTTTCATTAATCCGAAATCTCCCTTATCCCCAATAACCTCTATTTTAATCTTCACCTAGCTTAGTCATTAAACATGTATTTTTTTTTGCGTTGCAATTGGCATTTAAAAGGAAGGTCTGCAAATGAATTGAAATGAAAATGGTGGACATTTGGGTAATTTTTTGGCAAGTCTTTACCATTTTATTAGGTCAAAAGGGTAGTTTAGTCCTAAAAACTTAGGTTTTAGACACGAAACATTTCCCGCATAAAAAATGTATTAACTTGGATGGAAACCGTCCATTTTGCCCAATTTTGTTGAGTACATGGAGGTTTAGTTCAACTTTTTGAACAAGAGGGGGCCAAATAGCACAGGGTGTCAAAGAGCATTTACCCCTAAAGTTATCATCACCGATCAATATTTGGCAATGAAGAAGGCTATTGCTATTGTCTTCCCAGATACTCGACACAATGTGTACTTGGCACATAAGCAACAAATACCTAGAACGTCTACATCACGTGTATGCAAAGTATCCAGACTTTAAACAAAATTTTGACAAGGAATTTGAAGATAGGTGGGAAAAGCTTGTTGAGGATTACTTATTGAAAGACCATGAGTGGCTCCAACACTTGTATGAGCTCAAAGAGTAATGATGGGCATAAGTGAATCTATGAATGCCTCTCGATAGCTATGTAGGTATAGCTATAAATTTGACGAGTTTCGTGACATCTGTCCAAAAAGCAGTTGCACAGATATTCATGAAAGAAAGAGCTACAGATTTTGCAAGCACGTACAAATAAAGGAGAAGGTTGCTTGAGACCTTACTGGAGGTGAATGGTGCAAAAGTCTATACGAAGGAGATGTTCATGCAATACTAAGTAGAGCTGCAAAAATTGGGATGATACGATATAAAACAAGGTGGTAGAAAAGTCTACATGTGAGTACAAGCTTTATTCATTGATGAATGGCCTCGCCCCGAGAGTTGCGTAGACTATATACGGAGAGCCATAACACAGAGATGGATTTAGTGACATGTGTTTGCAAGAAGTTTGAGTTACATGGTGTTCCCAACCTATTCTAGTCGTACCCAAAAGGCTCACTGGGGTCCCATTTTGCACGACACATCTGTACAAGCAACAGTCAGTATTCAACGCCTCCAACCGGTCAATACGTGCACGCTCAAGTCATGTGCACTTCTCAATTTTTCTACGTGACTTCGTCACCAAGAAGCTCATCCTTGCGTGACTGCTCATCACGCTCCGACCGTCGCACATCGTCTGTCGCCCGTCGGTGCACCTTGGCTTTTATTGAAGGAAGTCGGCCCTTCGGCGCACCTTGGGGTCTGCCTTTGCCTTGGCCTTCCCTTGGGGGTTGGCCTCGGCCTTGGCCTCCCTTGGGAGTCAGCCTCGGCCTTCTTCTGGGGTTGGCCTTGGCCTTCCCCCAAAGGGTTGGCCTTTGGCTTCCATACTTAGCATCTTCACTACTCTTCAACGGCCCAGACATCACTCCGCGACCCCCGTCGCTCGGAAGTCAATCTGTGACCCCCGTCGCCCGACATCACTCTGCCGTGCCCGTGCGCCGTGCCGCTGATGTAGCCGTGTCCCTGGGATCTCTATCACTCTACAATGCCCTCGGCAACACTTTGCTGCGCCCATGTGCCGCGCTCCTGATACAGTCGCGCCGCCTGGCTCCCTGTCACACTATAGTGCCCTCGGTACCATACGCACTCCGTCGCACCCATGCACCGTGCCACTGATACAGCCATGCCCCGAGGCTTTCTAGCATAATGTCGTGTCCCCGGGCACCGTAAACACTTCACCACGCCCGTGCGCAATCTCCATGACATGTGCCCCGAGCACCATACACATTCTGCAGCACCTATGTGTCGCGTCGCTGATACAGCCGTGCCTCCAGGCTCTCTGTCACAATGCTATGCCCCCGAGCACCTTACACACTTCATCACGCCCGTGCACCACCTCCATGGCATGTGCCCCGGCACTAGCTATTGTCCAGCGACGGTCGTCGTCGCGCCCATGCATCACAATCATGTTACATGCCCTCAAGCACCACTTTCATTCACCACATCGTGCGCCCCCGCCATGAACGTGGAACATGCTTCGACCCACTCTCCGGAGTGTGCATCATCCCGTGGGGATAGGCGACGCCTCCAAAATACTATCTCTGCCAAGGCATTTTTGAACTCCCCTTCCGCCAGGTAGACGGCTCCTCCGGGATGCTACCTTGACGCGCTCCGAGTGCTCCGACACAAGGACTCACCCGCGGGGATAGGCGATTCCTCCGAGACACTATCTCTGCCAAGGAGCTTTTTAACTCCCCTTCTGCCAGGTAGACGGCTCCTCCGGGATGCTACCTTGGCCAGTCCGGTAGACGGCTCCTCTGGGATGCTACCTTGAAGTGCTCCATGTACTCTGGCACAAGGACTCACCCGCGGGGATAGGCGACTCCTCCGGGACACTATCTCTACCAGGGAGCTTTTCAACTCCCCTTCTGCCAGGTAGACGGATCCTCCGGAATGCTACCTCAGCCTGCGGAATAGGCGACTCTTTCGGGACACTATCTCCACCAGGGAGCTTTTCAACTCCCCTTCGCCAATTAGACGGATCTTCCAGAATGCTACCTCGGCCTGTCAGGTAGACGGCTCCTCCGAAATGCTACCTTGACGCACTCTGAGTGCTCCAGCACAAGGACTTACCCGCGGGATAGGCAAACCATCTGGGACACTATCTCCGTCAGGGTGTCTTCGTGACTGGCCTACGTGCTCCGGTACTGGGGGCTCGCGTCGGCACCCCTAGGGACTATGACCCTGGGTCACTCCGAGATGGGAGCATGTCTTCAGAGGGCATCGTGCCTAGTCCACCTGGCAGCTGGGCATCAGGTCTTCCCCATCGCTTCTAGGCTTGTGGGACTCTGTAAGGGCTTGGATTAGTGGCTAGATCGAGGGGGTTGTTTGGCCACACTGATGTTGTGGGAGCGAGTCTTTCTAAACAAACAGAGTGACGCTGTGAGGAATAGGCAGGGTGAATATGCGATCTAACAGTCCATGGAGCACCGGCACCGGTGGACCCCCCAGTGATGTGTCACTCTCGGGGAGTGTCACGTGTCGGTTAATGACATCATTATCTCAACCTCTATAAATAGAGGTCTTGAGAATTCATTTGGGACGTTTTTGGGACATTCTCAGAACATTTTCACTTTCTCACTCTAGAATCTTAGAGAGCGAAACATACAAGACCCTGGCTCTGGACCTAAGCATCGAACTGTGACTGTCGTTGTGTATTCATCCCATGCCATCGCCCTCGCAGCACTGCCACCCTCAGGCTCTGTCTGGGAAACCCTTGGTCTCTGCCCTTGCTCCACCCTTGCTGTGTCCCACATCAGTGCACTTGGCATCTGACTCAGACTGCATTCCTTGTGGCACCTCCACGTCGACTACAAACCCCACTTTCCTTGGCATCACATGACATGCTGTGTAGACACATTCTGTAGTTTCTGACTCAAAAGAATATCAAGGCAATCCTCGATAAATACCTCTCGTCGCGGTGGACTAAGGTTGCAAACAGGTTGCATGGTACCATTGCCTTTCTTGAGCGTTCGTATACTGACTTTGAACAATCACAGACATTGCGGTATAATTATTTGGTGACAATGTTTACATGTTTGTCTGTAAAGGGTGCTGCTATAATGACCAGATATAAACATCTCCGCGATCTACCGGTGGAACAAGACCCATCGTCGACCAGTTTGAAGAAGTTACAGTTAGCAATGCGGTTGACACTGAGCCTACACGGGGTCTGAAGTTGATGAGCCGGTTGAGGAAGCGAACAATAATATCCAGCCTTTGGATCACATTATATCGCAAAACGAAATGCCGCAAGAGATCTATAGGGATGAAGAGCTCTATTGAACAAGCTACCTAACCTAAAGCTTAGAAGGTGTGCATTGTGCAACAAAATGACCAACCATGACAAGCGAAACCATATAAAAGCACTGGGGATAAGGCTAGAGGGTTTGCAAGACGAGGAAGAAGATGATGCCGAAGAAGATGTAGTGGACCTTTAATCTAATTTTTTTATAATAATTTTTTATAAGCCATCAAGTTTGTGGACATTGTATTTGAATTTTAGACTTTGTAATAATCCTAGATATTTATTCATACTCAAATTTTACCGTACCATTGGGTTATTCATGAATTGTGTTTCTTCACCATATTAATTTTTATCTACTCTTGCAAAAACATTGGCCTCCAACGCTTAAAAGTTTTTGGCTCTAACCGTCCGCTACATAGTGTAGCGAATGGTGTAAGCCCGAAAGTGCAGCGTATGGCCAAGCAAAAAAATTGGCCTTTAACATTTTGAGATTTTTTTGGGAATTTAGACCGTCTACTACACTATGTAGCGGATGGCCAAGCAGAATCATTAGCCTCTAAACTTAAAGTTTTTTTGGGCGTTTAGACCATTCGCTACACTATGTAGCGGACGGTCAAGCAGAAACATTGGCCTCCAACACTTAGAATTTTTTTGGGTATTTTGACCGTCTGCTACACTATGTAGTGGAGGGCCAAGCACAACACTTATAAAATTTTTGGGCGTTTAGACCATCCGCTGTACTATGTAACAGACGGCCAGATAGATTCATTGGCCTATAACACTTACAAAATTTTTTGGCGTTTAGACTGTCCGCTACAACACTAATTAAAATTTTGGGTGTTTAGACCGTTCGCTACACTATATAGTGGATGGCCAGACAAAAACATTGGCCTCTAATACTTAGAAAATTTTTGACATTTAGACAGTCCGTTACACTATGTAGTAGACAACTAGGCAGAAACATTGGTCTCCAACACTTAGCAAATATTTGGGCATTTAGACTGTCCACTACAATATGTAGCGGACGGTCAAGCAGACTAGTTTAAACCCCTTTCCCCTCATTTCTTACCCACCATCAACGTGTCTCAAGAAGTACTAAAAAACCACAACACACAAAATTCTTAAAAGAAATACTCAACCACAACATGAAGCCATAAACACATTGCCTTCCATAAACACACGAAATAAAATTTCATAAACACAAGCAAAGCAAATGACAAAGCTTTATTATTACATAAGAACCAAAAATTTCCAATGTCATCTAGTCTCGTCCTGAGCCAGATTTACAATATCCTTAACTAGTCTAGGCTGTCCACTATGAATTTGTCAAGCTATCCTATATCTAAAGTTTTCTACATCTGTTTGGCCCTAGACGGCCTTCTTGAGGCTCTTACTCTGACAAATGTAGTCCATGTACATCAAGACGAAGATGCTGCAGTCCGACTAATTAGCTTGCATGGGCCTCCGTTTTTTCAATCGAAATATAAGATTCGACCTTGCCGCTACCCTTTGTCCACTGAGAGAATGAACCATGACACAAGACAGATCCTGTGGAAGAATAAAAACTGCAAAAGCTACAAGAATTAGAATAAGAAAATTAAGAAATAGAAAAACTCTAACAATAATCAAAAGATTACCATAGCCTCCAATTGTTCTTTGAAAAGTTCCTTCACAGGCATCATTAAGCCATCATTGTGGAGACTGTCAAGGATTGATAAGACCATAGCCTGTGGTTCATAGCAAACCAAATACCAGTGGGAGTGCTCCAAGAAGGGTACTAGGAAGACGTCTGCATCACAGACGCTTACCGGATTCGAATTATTCATAAAAGAATGCAGTGAGCGAACTAGGCTGATGCTAATGGATCAAGCTTTTCTTCCCCCTCATAGATTTCCACCGTTGCCATTCTCCACATAGCATGCCATGAAAAAGCACATCCATCATAAAATGTGAGGATACGTATTTGCCCTATCCCCCTCCCCTCCCTGCGCATCAGAAGTTTGGTGTAGGCAGACATCACCGTATCTTCCAACCAACGACTCGGACTGAGGGTGGACATTTCGTCCCATAAGACATGGTAATTTGCGGCACAACAGTTCACACCACTTTTCGAACGTAGTTGGGAGGGCTCGTCAAAGTATAATTCGTGGATTAGGGCACGTTTTGCCGACTTTAGAGGCTTCAACGGATGCCCTTTAGGATAAGCGGGAATGACGGGGGGTCGACCGCTTGGCTACATTGTTCTCCTTGAGACTCTTTGGGTATCATTTAAACCGAACACATTTAACCTAACCCCACTACCCACCCACCTGCCATTCTTGAATTTGTAAATATCATTTTGAAAAATCTTTAAATATTTGTTTTGACTCTGTGCATTACACATAAAAGAAACAACCGTTAAAATACGTATTGAGAAAGCCCATAAAAATTGTATTTTAACCTTTTTTTATGAGTTTCTTATCACATTTTATTGTTAAAAATTAACTTAATAATAATTGCTAGTCATTTAGAAACAAAAGAAGCAAGTGAAAAATAAAATAGTAGAAATAGTGTCTGTCAAGTAATAACAACAATAATATTAATAATAACTTATAGTGATGATAACTCAAGGTTCTCCCCACGGGACGAGTGGCAGTGACTCGAACAGATTGAAGTTCGCGAAGTCGAAGTCTTGTATGACTTGACTCGGATTGTGGTGTAAGCTCTGAGCCCCCAAGCAAAGAAAATGAGGGTTGACTCCACTTGTCCCAATGAGCCAGTCCCAAACCCGATGGCGGCCCCCAAGCATCACGCATCCCAGGTATGGAGGGACCACAAACTCCCTTACTCACCCTCAAAGTCTGCCTCGAGGGATCACTGTATCCCTTGCTCATACGAAGAGGTTGCCGCCCAGGATAATCCATTCCCAGGCTCACGCCCAAAGATTGTCCCGTATAGCGGCTCACAAACTCCCCACAGCCGTGTGCCAACGTCTCAGCATGGGAGCGAAGATCCACTCCCATGGCATCCAGCATATCCTTCTGCTCACTCAGTTTCTTGAAGAATGCGAGTGAGGGATCAACCTACATCCAATTGGATAATGAGTAACTTTAAACATGAATGAGATTGAATGCAAACTTACGAGATGAAATTCAATCAAAGGTCATTAGGAAACTTACGAGCTCAAATGCCCTACGCTCATCAATCTGACCCCTAAGGTGGTACTTCTGGCCTCTTGTCCACCTTACTAGGGATATTCTCTTCTGAGTGATGCGTTAGTACCACCCTAGATACTGCTTGATGCTAACTATAGGGTCGGGCTTTGACACAATGGGTGCCAGTGTGTCTTGCCAAGAATCCCACCGTTCAATTTTGGCAGTGTATAATTCGTGCGCATTCATTTGTCCGAACTGTTGGACACCTGGTGGGTTCCTGTTAACCCTCATGTCTAGGGCATCAGTTGGCAACCCCTACAAACACTCAAAATGGGGCATGGCTCAATCCGGCAGTTGCCACTCCGCGATCTCGAAGTGGATCAGTGGAGTGCGTTGTAAACCAGAGAGCATAAACACAAATGATCGTGCCACCCGTTGCTCCAAATGTTTGTATGGTGCCCAACGCATTTGGCTCAGAGATAGTGAGTCGAACTCCCCCCAATAGAACACAATGTTATGATGGGGATCATCTCTCCTCGGGTAGTGGCTCTTCCTTCGACTGTACTCCCAAGTGCACAATCGAAGACACATATTATTGGTTCCCTTCTTACGGTTGGGTGGGTCCATAGTAAAGTGTTCATAAGACCACACCTAAGAATAAAGACAAATTAGGGTTGTATCGTCAAAATTTATTGTGCACTAGCTAACAAGAAGAAAAAAATGTAACTAAAGGAGTTATATGATATACCTACAACAATGAGAGACATCCACATATAGATTTGCAGTCGAGCCTCGTTGCCTTGTGCAATGCTCAATACAAGTATGCAAGAGTTGCTGCAGCCCAAGTATACTCCCCAACCTTTTGCAGGTTACCGAACAACACTAAATATTTGTATTGAACCATATTCTTCATCGTCATTGGGAGTATAATTGGCCCCCATCACCAACAGTAGGAATGCCTTTATGTGCAGCACAAGCATCTCCTCCGTGTAGTTTTTCGGCAAAACCTAAAATTTTTCTATCAACCACATCAACTTTATCCCACTACTGCCAAATTCATTCTCGGGTATCAAACCAAAGAAGTCCGTAGAAGATCTCTTATTTGTTGCAGAAGACCTAGAAGCAATGACCAGCCGTCCTGTCACGGATAAACCTAAGATACACCGTACATCTTCTAAGGATATTGTCATTTCTCTAAGAGGGAGATGAGACATATTTGTTTCACTTCTCCACCGTTCAACAAGGGCAACTATTAAGTTTTGGCCAAGTTGCTGAAAGATATCCCCATAAGTAAAAATCCCAAAACCAATTCCATGCAATAATTTTTTTTTGGCTTTTGTTCAATCCCCACTTTTTGAATTATTCGGTTACTTCTACTGTGATAAGGGTGCTCTTTCCCATGAATTAACAAAGACTATTTTAGCAAATCAAAAGGTATACAATGCACATGAGAATAAAAAAAACAAAAAATAAGTATCACACTTGTCCATCCACATAGATGTACTAATATGGTTTGCTTGGTGGTATAATACGGAGGGATCTTTTGGTCTAGGATTAATGGCCATTTCGTTTTTACAAAAATTATGGAAAACGTCAAGTTTAGAAGTTTTTATGAAACGCTGGCAAATTACCAACGCTAGCACATGCAAAATACATCATCTACATATGGTTTGCATACACACGCGCGCGCGTGCACACACACACACACACACACTATCATCATCATCATCATCATCATCTAGATATTGCCAACACTAGCACATGCATAATACATAATCAAAATCATGCGCAGTACCATGGGATTGGACAGCGGCAAAGATAGGCGTATTGGACTGCAAATGAATATGACTCTTTCATAGAATTCCAACAATTTCTTGGTAGGAATTCCTTTAAAATTGGGAAGAACTTGGCTCAATATCTTTTTGTTTGATTGCCCTCTTTTCTGGTTCAGCTACGATCTCAGGAAACTATCTAGCTTGGTTCGGAGATCCCCGAATGCATTGTTTCACTTTTTTTGTTGGTTTTCATGGATGTGAAGTAAAGCAAAGCAAGAGGACAAGAAAGTTAACCCAACCACTGATATAGGATGACTCGAGATAGACATGTCTCATGGGATTTTTGGTCCATGGATTTGCCTTCCTTTTGCCGCATTTTGCTCAATTTAAGAGGTAGGGGTTTTAAACGGAAGTTTAGGCAACCAATTGAGGAGCCTCGCAAGGGATGTAGAACTCACAAACTCTAGATTATACATAAATAAAGTATTGGTTTGTGAATTTACGTGATTAATTAGGCAATTTAAGGACTTCTTGGGAAGAAATTGCACAGATCTACTTGCCAACGCCGCTAGCAAGATAGAGAAAAAGAAAGAAGGGAGAGAACTTTCAAAGTTAGTGGTTTGTTGTATATATATAAGGCATTTGCTACATTATGTACCAGACGGTGTGGATATTTACAAAGTTACTCTCATCCGCCACACTGTGTAGCGGACGGACAAGGAGACAAGATATGACATGTTGTCAGCCAAAAGTTGTCTACTACACATTGTGGTTTTTTGACTGACAAATGTCAAGGTCAAAAAGACGTCAGCTACGCTGTGTAGCGGACGACAGGCGAGGGTATTTTTGTCAAAAGGACCGTCTGCCACACTATGTGGTGGACCGTTTTTTTCTTTCTTTTTTTAAAAAGGATCTGGGTCGTCCGTCCTTAAAAGATTGATGGCCAGATCGCACGGGCAGCTTAGCCCAAGTCGTCTGCGTGGTGTGTGTGTGTGTCTATATATATATATATAAGAGCTGATCCATTGCTCGCGCGGGCAAAATAGGATAAGTTGCCCGCAAAATCTGGCCGTTCGACGTCCCAGATTTTTTTTTAAAAAAATAGGACTATTCGCTACATAGTGTAGCGGACGGTCTTTTTTACCAAAATGCCCCTTGCCAGTCGTCCACTACACAGTGTAGCAGACTACTTTTTGACCCTGATAATTGTTAGTAGTGTAACGGACGACTTTTGCCTATCAACTGTCATATCCTGTCGCCTCATGACAAACTGTCTGCTACATAATGTAGCGAACTGTTACATTGTCCGCCACATAATGTAGTGGACGAAGTATATATATATAAACAAAAACCTAATTTCATAACTCTTCACTCTTCTTCCCAGTCCTCCTAGCGGCGTTGGCAAAAGAATCTGCACAATTTCTTCTTAAGAAGTCCTTTAATTGTCTAATTAATCACGTAAGTTCATAGACCAATCCTTTATTTGTTTATAATCTAGAGCTTATGATGAGTATTGCATACTATTCATGATTTTGATTATGTATCGAGTATGTGCTATATACATACATATATATATGTATATACATATATATAATTTTGTATATACTATACAATTAATATTAACTGGAAGAAATCCTAATACTGGAGACACCATAATACAAACTGAGGAAGCCAGAAAATTAGAACAAGTACATTTATACAACTGGCATAATATAAAACCATTTATGCAAGAATATTATTATTTTTCTTCACAAAGTGGCAATATTTATAGCCGAACAATAGTTGATAAATTTTTAAATAAATTACAGGTGCTTTAAGAAGAGAGATATATGAAACAATTAAAAAAGCTTATGAAAACCCTATGTGGACCCCTTCATTAGGTAGTATATTTGAACAAGTTATAGAAATCTTAGTTTGTAAATGTACTACTATACAAATAGCTAGACAACTTAAAAATGAAACAAGCTTTTGTAAAGAAATCTATACACCACAACATTACGGTTAGGAAGAATCCATACCTAAATACACTAGAAAACCCTTGAGAAAACAAAAACAGCCTATAAAGACTTACTTTTTACGAAAAAGTAGAGTTAGAAAACCCTTTTTAAATCCTAGACATGTTAGAAAATACAATAATAGGTATATATATATAAAAACAGCATTACATGTTATTCCTGTAGAGAACCAGACCATTTAAGTTCTAGTTGTCCCAGAAGACAAAACAATAATAATTTCAAAGTTATAATAGTTAATAATAATTTAAAGGCAAAAATAAAATATGTAACGATTGTAGTAATGGAAAAACAAACTGTCGTATAAAGACCATAGAAAATTTAGATGAATATCTTAATATAGAAGAAATTACTGATATTAGTACAGAAAGCAATAAGTATTTGACTCCATTAGAAGGCATATCAAGAAATATTTTAGGAACCCAAAATGATCTATTAAATAGAAAAAATTGTAAAAACACAAGAAGAATGGAAATTTTTAGTTGATGATAAGAGAGAATAGTCATGTTCTATGCAGAGGAAATATATAAGACAAAAATGACTATTCTCGCTTATCATAACCGAGTTCTACGGTTATTTAGGAATCCGCCAACATCCATAGCTTCTTTAGAACAAATAATAGATATTGATAGACAAATTGAACAGTTTAGGCAAAACAAATTAGATTTAATTTCTCCACAAATTTTATATCAAAACAATGCCACAGTAAGCCAAACAAGATTATTTATGCATTATCGTAAAACACAAAACAGATGTATAGGTGAAGATGTAGTAAGCATAAATCTAATACAACCAGATTCAGAACAAGAATTAATTAGAGGAAATTTTCATTTAACCCATATAGGATTAATTGTAATAGGAATAAAAGGCTTAACAAGAAGAGACACAGGCGCTAAAGTTTTTCTCGCCATAGTAGATGACAGATTTACTAGTGAACAAGTAATCTTAGGAGCCATAGAAGTAGTTATGAATAATAATGGATGAATATTTTATTGCGCACCAGATTTTTGCTTAAATACAAGCGACTTTTCAAAAAACATTAAGATTAAAATTATGACAAAAGGCTATGAAGATTTTCAGAAAGGCAAAAACCTTTTAATTTGTACTACATTTATAGGGAAATTAACACAAAATAGCCAAGTAGGATATCGGCTAAGCATAGAAGATACATCTAAATTTATTATAAATAGAGGAATTAGACTTTTACCCCCTTATCGAATAGATCCATTAGAAAATTCAGGACAAGAATGGCAAATAGATAAAATAATAGATTCTAGTTCAAACAATAGCGTTATACCCACAAACAATTTATGGTATAGAAACACTTTAGGAAGAATGTCAGTTCGCTTTACGAATTATATTGAAGCAAATAATAATCCAGACCTTCAAGAAAATGAATTAGATGAAAAATTTTAATATTCTTCAAAACATTGACATAAAAATTTTAAATCAAAAAATAGGCACTACGTCAATAGGAAAAGGAATAAGTCTAAAACAATTACAAGACTTTATACAATTTACATAACAAGAAGATAGTCTAGACATATTTAATCAACCTGAATGTAATATACATTTGAAAAAAGAAATAGACATAATGGAAAGCTGAAAAGATTTAGATATAAGCATAATGCCTTCCCATAAGTATCTTATAATAGAAATATCAGAACTTGTAATAAATTACAAAATAGAATTAGATAACAAAATTAATAAGGCCTTAGAAGAAATAGAAAAGATAAGACAAGAAGAAATAACATTAGAAAAATAAAATAATTTTCTAATAGAAGAAATGGATAATATATTAGAAAATATAGATCACTTATATGATACACTGTCAATAGATACATATGACGTTAATAGAATAAAAGAAAGTTTACATGAAGAATATTTAGAGAAACTAGAAACAAGTTCTATAACAACTGAGACAGAATCTGTTAATACACAAATTACTATAAAAAATATAAAATTTAATTTAATGAATGAAACACCTTACATACTTATGGAAGAAAAGTGGTGGTTCAGGAACCACTAATAATAGAAACAATGATGGCAGTAGATTTTATACGTCTCAACCAACTCTAAGACCACAATATGCATACGAAAATTTACCTAGACAAAGTGCAAACATAGAAAATACTAAGTATGATAGACCCAGTTACAAACCTAAAGGTAAAAAATACCCGTTAGAACAAAATTTTAAAATACGAAAAGCAGCAGTATCCTTTATTTTAAATATAACTGCTTGATCCACAACAAAGAACAAACTATATACAAGTATGGAAAGATGCAGTAGTAGCAAATTTTATAACAAAGGAATCTGATAATTTAGAAATAGGAGAAGAAATGATAAGATACATGACACAATTCTTAGGCCCTATAGCTAAAGCCAATTTTGAAGAATGACAAAAAACATTTCCTAATGATTTAAAAGAAATGTCATACTTAGGACCTAATCCTTATAATTTTGCAAACACTATACAATTAATATTAATTGGAAGAAATCCTAATACTGGAGACACCATAATACAAACTAAGGCAGCCAGAAAATTAGAACAAGTACATTTATACAACTGGCATAATATAAAACCATATATGTAAGAATATTATTATTTTGCTTCACAAAGTGGCAATATTTATAGCCGAACAATAGTTGATAAATTTTTAAATAAATTACCAGGTGCTTTAGGAAGAGAGATATATGAAACAATTAAAAAAGCTTATGAAAACCCTATGTGGACCCCTTCATTAGGTAGTATATTTGAACAAGTTATAGAAATCTTAGGTTGCGACAGGAATGGTTGTTTACGGTGGTGGGCCGTGGCTGCGATTGGTGGTTTATGGTGGCTTGTGGTTGTCTAAGGTGGAAGGTTGGGACGCTAAAGGCTTTTAGCGACGGACATCCCGTCGCTAAAAATCCCTCGTATAAAAGCCCGTCGCTAAACGTTTTGCGACAGAATTCCAAAATTTATCCCCTAATATTGGACTTTCAGCGACGAATTGTTTATACATTTACGGGATGTCCGTCGCTAAAAGCCTTTAGCGACGGATGTTATGCTTTTAGCGATGGATGCTATGCTTTTAGCGACGGATCTCCCCATCACTAAAAGCCTTATTTCTGGTAGTGATATATAAAAATTATAGAAATTGAAATCAAAATTTAAAAGACATCATAACTATTTTTAATTTTTTTGTTTTGCTAAAATTAATGCGATACAAAAATGAAAGCAAATAAGCTCTCAAAATTACCAAACTTAATCTGGAACTTCTTTATACTATGAAAACATTACTCTAATTTTTCCAGAATATTTTCATGAGATTTAAGTGCTCCAAAAGAATTTTACAAATCTAAATTTACAGAAAATATTAAAAATTCATACAATTTCAGAAAATTATAAAATTTTGCCACAATTTCTAATATAGCTTAAGGTATTCTATTATGAAATTTCACATATTAACGATCACTATACTATATATAATACTCGCGATGTACCTAACGCTACCTGATATGTATCTCCGTTCTTCTTCCTCCTTTCCTCTCTGCTCACAGAATTCTTTTGCAGAATAACTCACATACATGACACCCCCTTTGCCCACTCCTTATACCCACTGCACACACTTACCAATTACACACTAGCACACATTAACACATTCTCTATACACACCTTACATCTCACACAAAGAAAATCAAGTATATATATATATATATATATATATATATATATATATATATATATATATATATATATATATATATATATATATATATATATATATATATGGGTCGTGATCTATTGATAGTGCTAGCAATTAATCCAAGTTGCTAGCGCGATCTGGCCGTCCACGGGCGAGAATAGACTGCCAGATCGCGCGCCACAACAACACTTTTTTTTCACCGTCCGCAACATAATTTAGCGGACGATAATTTACCGTCCGCTACATTATGTTGCGGACGGCAAAACAGCGCTAGCAACTTGCTAGCGCTATCAATGGATCACGATCCTATATATATATATATATATATATATATATATATATATATATATATATATATATATATATATATATAGAGAGAGAGAGAGAGAGAGAGAGAGAGAGGAGTTCATAACTCCAAGATGAGAACGATCGGCCAAGATCATGACCATTGGCAATAGCACCAGTGACACATCCCGTAGTCGACGGCTCAGGTAGCAGTCGGCAACAAGATTCAAGCCAAGCCTCATGATAACCAGCTCGTCTATGCCAGCGGAGACACCAAGATCATGAACCCCGATTGGCCAGGTGGTACACATGACGATCGACGCTCATGCAGCAGTTCGCAGAAAGATCGATGAAGGCCCCGATGTTACTTCTCTAGGAGTTAGAATATGTGCGTATGACTGAATGTAGTGGTAAGACCAATGCTCAATCACTGGACATCAACAACGTTGTAGCCCAACGACGCTCCAGCCAGTTGGAAGGCCACACGGAGCTCCCACTGCCGCCGCGAAGCAATCTCCACTGTGCACATCTATACGCCGACGATAATGTCCACAACAGAGCCTTCGAACCCTTCAACTTGCCACTGTTATCGCCACATGAGTAGCCACCGGCCCAACTCACCATCGTGGGTCGTTGATCCGGAATATCATTATTGAGGATATATGTATTCTCTGCTTTAATCACCAAGAAAATCTGGAGCATATTCTTATGGAATGCCTCTTCTTTTGAGGGATTTGGAGCACTGTGATGGATAAGCTAGACGTTGAAATGAATCTGACAACTTGTACAACATTTCTCCAGCATGCTTGCCAACATGACAGGGGGGAAAGTCTTAAGAATAGACGTTGTAAATTGGCTCTGGCAATTATAGCATATTGCAATAGGGAGGTAAGGAACAAATAAGTTTTTGCTCAACAAACAAGTACTTCATTAATGGTTCTTACTCAGATTGAATCATGGGTGAAGAATCAAGTTCTCAATAGAAAAAACTGAAGGATACATCAACAAATAGACAAGTGTGTAAAGTGTGGAATATATGCTCAATTATAATGTATTAGTATTGCTTTTGCTATATTCTATTTGGACTGTAGGTGTATATAATTTGTAACAACTTTTCATTTGTAAGAGGTTTGTTTGCATTAGAAATCAAAAGAACCTTTAAAAAAAAAAGAGGTAGGAGGATTTTCCACCCGGCCACACGCTGTTGCCCCAAATGCCGACGTTTCCGTTTGGCGATGCTCCAGTCAGTGGGAAAGCTAAACAAAGATGCCACCACACCACTGCCGCCACTAAGTAGCCTATACTATCGCCACTCCACTATGCACAGCCATTCATGGCAATGGCGTCCACATATAGGGCTCTCGGAGTCCTTTACCGGCCACGACAACCACTGGGCAAGACCCTAATTGGCCTCCTCCGCCACACAGACTCCATCCAAGTCCCCGTCATTGCCATTCTGTCCAGCCCCATGAATATGCTTAGTTTGGCTTAAGACCCGCAATAAAGTCTTATTTGCTTATGCAATATTCTTTAAAGCCTACCGAAGTGTAGCCACTCTTTGTATCGCGTATTCGCCACTAAAAGCAGGGGCTAGATTTTAGGAGCTAGCGAACTTTGCATCCGCTTTTAGTACCTAGAACTGCTTATTTTGCGGTCTAACATTGTCCAGTAGCTTAAATTGGTCAAGCATGTTACCTTTCGAGCATACTGAGTGCTAATGCGACATAGGCCTAATGCTTAACCAACGAGGCACTAGTGGGGCCTTGGAGTGCAGTCATCTCTCGTCTTTTGGTGCTAAAAACATAGTTGCACTCGTTAACTTATATGCTTTCTTGATATAAGGGACTTTTTCAATTAACAATCTTTTTGTGATCTACGTAAGCAGCCACGAAAAAAGTCTGATAAGCCAACTCGAAAATTCTGCCATGACGCATAAATCGGGTTTATACTGCACCCATGAACTTCAATAATGGCATATAAACTGTTTCATAAGCCAAAAAAAAAAAAAACTCGTAGTGTCACAACCCGAACCCACAAGTGAGTTCATGAGCTAGGTTCAAACTTCTACCCAGGGCTCTACCAAGCCTTATTACAACTTGTACTCAACATTAAATCAAACTACTAAAATCTAAACAATTAATTGGCTACTAAGAGCCTCACTTAGAAATCCCTCAATAATTGAATCAAAACCTTTAATTACATGTCGCTGACAACTATGAAGAATTTGAGGAGACCTAAGCTCCTTACATAAGTCCATCCATGAAAACTACCACAAGACTAAATTCTTAAAGTCAATAGACATTTCACGAATCTACCTGTTCTCTGCGGGTGCCCCTCCTTCGTGTTGCTCATAGAGATCTACCTATCTTAGACCATCACCTGAAAAATTAAGAATGAGCGATAACCCAGCAAGTATGCAAACCATGTTCTTAAAATATGTTTTGGAGTTTAATAAACATGCCATGTTTTCTTCTTTTTAAAACTGGTAACGATTTCACAAGAGTTATTGTACACATATACACTTTATAAAGCAAATCATGCTTGCAGGAAACTCTTCCAAAATGATTGCATAACAACGTTATTAAAACTTCAAATGATACCTCAACTTCGAATGACACAATCCATCCTCTGCCCAGGATAAACAATATTGTAGACGTAGGGGCTAGCTATGGTGCAACAGTTTTGTGTGCCAACGTATGGTCTCGTTGACCAGGACCCAGAATCGACTTTTTTCCGTGGATATGGGGCATAGCAACCAACATTAATCTCTCAATTCCGTACCACGATTCACACAGGGTTCTTAAAATAACACAATCATACATGGCAATTTTGATTCAATTTCTCATCAACCATTTGCACAAGAGCAGAAGTATAACAAATACTTTAAAACTTTCATTTGGTAAAACAACGTACACATGCAGATATATTAAAAAATAGGTTGTATGGAGGAACATAACAGGAATACTTATTTGATGCTAACACAATTTCTCGATCCAGAATCCAGCGCGATGATTACGCTGCTACATTTAACTAAAGAACCGTCAAAGTTATTCTGTGCTCCTCTTGGACGAGCCATTCTCTACAGGCTCATCTCCTCTTTTCCCAAATAGCCCAATTAATGTAAATCCCATTGTTTTTCTCCCACAAGCTCTTGAAGTCCAATTCTTGTTGTGCATCCAACCACATTCTGCTTTTCTAATTCTCCGACCATCTCTCTTGATCTATCCAAGACAAAGACTAACACACCCCACTATCTCGACAACCCATACTAATGCACTTTCTTTTTCTTTCTCTTACAAACACGGACACAACTCACATCACAGCACACACACCCCCAATCGTAGTACTTGGACAATAATTCTTATCCAAAAATTCACAAATACATGCATAGTGCACACCTATACAAGCAGGATACACTTGCACATGGTACCACTAAATTCGCCACCGAGAATGAAAAATCACCAAAACACCCCCCCTAAAATATGTGAAATTACCAAATTGCCCCCAGCGACCATCACACCAACAAAGATCCCAAATTAGTTCTAAACGCCTTTTTAAGCAACCTAAACTAATTTTTGGAATAAAAGTCCCTCGGGAAATTTTTCGCTCCAAAACCCTATCAAGTATCAAAATTAAGCGTTAAGAGGCCAATTCCGTTAAAAATAGTAATCGACATCAAAATGCCATAGAACCTTACACACTAAAGTGTCTCAACAAAGCAAAGTTACTGTAAAATTTTTGGCTTAAAAAAAGCTAGTTTACTATATCAAATAAATCAAAACCTCTTTTTCCATATAAAATCATTTAATGCCCTTCGCGTACCTAGAAAATTTCACGGTGTAGGTTTGTGAAAATAATAGGGGTTACTTTTTTGAACTTGGCCAAAATCAGGTCAAAAACTGCTTTTAAAAATCCATGTTTAGGACTGTGGGAAAGCGAACGGCCTTTGGCGACACTTACTATTCATTCCTAAGCTAATGGATCAAACACACATTGTTTCACCCCCACATGCACATGCACATGCACATGCACATGCTAGCAGCAACTAGTCACTGCACTCCTACAATTTTTTTTTCTAATCAAGTCGTAATATTAATAATACGATTGTACAAAAGGAGGATCTTGGTTCACAGCTTCATCCAATAACAAAATGGAAGGAAAGGATGAGCATGGAACCAAGCCAAACGGGTTCTCAACATCAGCTTTGATGGCTAAATTATGAGCTAATCTATTATCATGTCTGCTAACTTTCAGAAAGAGCCAACAGTGTATGGCTTTGAGCTTGCTTCTGGCCTCATCAATGGTGGAAAAGCATTTCCAGTTGGGAGTTACTTCATGATTGTTAAGCCAATTAACAATTTCAGATGCATCACCTTCAAAGAGGACATGAGTGCAATTGTTGGTGGTAGCCAACTCTACCGCCAAGAGGCCAGCACGAGTTTCAGCTTCTTCTGGGTCCATTTTGGCACTCTCAAGAGTTTACGCCGCAATGAGTTATCCCTTGTTGTCACGGATGGTCGCAGCTTGGATTGTTCTATTGCCACGAACTGCAGCATCAAAATTTGCTCGAACCCAATGGAGGGGTGTATTACTGCCAGAAAATTTGGATAGATGGGGAATTTTGGAGGTTGTAGCAGCCTCCTGGTACCAATTGTATGCCATAAGAACTTGGGCTGATGCCTCCTCTGCATTGACTTCATATTTTTGGAATATAACCTGGTTCCTATATCTCCATAGGTGAGCCATGATGGTGGGAGCAAATAAAGTATAATGATAGCTCAAATCAGGATCATCTTTGAGGAGAGAAAGGGATAATATCTCTGTGAGCCATTATAGCGTGTCAGTCCAGGGGTAGTTGAAGACTTGTTGTTGTACCCTATTTTGTAGAATGGGAGGACGAAATACTTCGGGGGAGATGGACCATAGGACACGGTTGAGGGGGCAAGTGACAAACACATGCGAAGTAGTTTCCAGTGCCGATTTGCAGAACGGGCAGACAGTTTCAATATCCGGCATTATGTGTTGGAGCTTATCCTAACAGGGAGGATATTCCAAGTAATTCGCCAAATAAGAATTTTATGTCTCTCTCGAATCCTTGTTTTCCACAGTGCCTTCCAAAAAAAACGAATTCTTTGGTCATCTAATCGGAATCTGCTTTCATTATGGAAGAGATAGGCTGATTTTGTAGAGAACTTCCCAGATTTGTTTGGGGTCCAGGCTAAAAAATCCTGAGGGCGTGATGGAGATATACGAATTTTTTGTATTTCTCTCGAGTGCTCTTCTGAGAAGTTTCTGTAAAGATCAACCATGTTCCATGAAGCAGTTGATTGATTAATGAGGGTAGACACTTTATCTTCAGCTGAAAGAGTATGTGACATAATGATTGGTCAAAAATTTGGCAAGGTTGGAATCCATGGGTCTGTGATGATCTTGATATTTTCTCCATTTCCCACAACAAAACATACTCCCTTTTTTAGAATTTCTTGGCTTGAGCATATTCCTTTCCACATCCATGATGCATTTTTCAGCGGGTTATGGTCGAGAAAGGCGCTGCCTTTGAGATATTTCTTCTCCATAAGTTGAACCCATGTTTTCTCCGACTGACTAATCATCAGCCATCCCAATTTCGAGATTAAAGCCTAATTAAAGGCTTTCATTGATTTGAAGCCTAGCCCTCCACTAGCTTTTGGAATACGGATAGAATCCCATGCTTTTGGACAATATCAGTGATTCTTTGTTTCGTTATGTCCCCACCAGAACCTTCGAATGGCTTTATCCATCAGTGCACAAGTCTTTGTAGGCAGATTGAATATAGACATAGTGTAGGTTGGTATGGCCATTGCCACAGCTTTAATTAAGGTGCCTCGGCCTATGATGAAGAGACACTTGGATTTCCATCCACTGAGTCTTTGTTTCACTCTTTCCAGCACATTTGCAAACAATTTGATTTTGCTTTGATTGGTAAACATAGGGAGCCCCAGGTATTTGTCTTGTGGAGGTGCTTTCTTTATCCCCAGAGTTCCACAGAATTGTCGTCAGAGATTGGCGGCGATATTGTTACTAAAGAAAATTCTCGACTTGCTTTTATTGATTACCTGCCCCGACCAAGCTTCATAAGTATGTAGACAGTTGAGAACTTCTTCTGCTTCAGGCTGATTTGCTCTGCAAAATAAAATTATATCATCAGCAAATAGGAGGTGGGAGATGCCCGGGCATGTGGTTTTGAGTTTAATGCCATGAATTCGCCCAAGACTTTCAGCTTTGAGAAGTAGACGGGTAAGAATTTAGGCGCCCAAGATGAACAAGAATGGTGATAGTGGGTCTCCTTGTCGGAGACCTCTGGATGGTTGGATTAAGTCGTGGGGTGCACCATTTATGAGAACAGAGAGAGTAGTTGTACTGATGCATTGTTCTATCCAGTGAATCCATCTTTCATCAAAACCAAAATTTCTAAGAACAGCAATAAGAAAAGGCCATTCCATCTTGTCCTATGCTTTTTCCATGTCGATTTTTATGGCGGCCAATCCTTGTTTTCCTTTTTTGTGACGCATTGTGTGCCAGATTTCCTGTACGAGTATGCTGTTGTCGCTGATCAAACGGTTGGGGACGAAAGCTGCTTGGAGAGGAGATATCAGCTTATGAAGGATAACTTTCAGTCTATTTACCAAGATTGCAGAGATGATCTTGTATGTCACATTGCAGAGGCTGATGGGCCTGTAGTGGTTTACAGAAGTGGGATTTGCCGACTTTGGGATGAGAGTTAACAGGGTATGGTTTTGTTCTTTCAACAGAAATCCATATGCAAAGAATGATTGGACACTGTTAATAACTGCCTGTTTGGTGATGTTCCAATAAGTTTTGTAAAACAGGACAGTCATCCCATCTGGCCCTGGCGCCTTATGCTCTCCCATGCGATTGATCGTTTCCTTGATTTTAACTTCATCTGGAATAGCGCATAGCATATGATTATCTTCTACCGTGACCACAGGGGAGATCAAATTGTCAAGGTTAGGGGGAAAAGACGGGTCTGTGCTTGTAAAGATGTTGTGGAAGTGATCATTGAAACAGTCGCCAATGGG